>VZSF01010994.1:1456446-1514668 GCA_013398295.1 Chionis minor
AAGGCGGGGGGGAGGGAGAGAGAGAGAGGGGAGGAGAGGGAGGTGTGCGAGCACGCACACGCACACAGACACGCACACAGACACAGACACGCACACAGACACAGACACGCACACACACGGTCACACAGAGCGAGGGGGAAGCGGGGCACGGGCGGGCACACGCAGCCCCGCGCACAGACACGCACCCGTGAGCGGAGGCACGCAGGGATAGAGCAGGACAGAGCCACGCAGGGATACAGCAGGACAGAGCCACGCAGGGACAGAGCAGGACAGAGCCACGCAGACCCAGTTGCCGCCGGCGCGGACACGCTCGGGGACAGGCGGATGCGGGCACCCACGCAGCGAGGCAACACGCGGACCCGTGGACGTGCGCGGAGAGGCTGGTGGTCGCCCCTCCAGGGGCGTCCGGCTTTTTGGGGGAGGTGGGTACCCCCCAGGGGATGCCGCTGCGGGCTGCAGCTCTCCGGGCCGGGCGCTTCGCAGCCGCTTGCTCCAAGGGGTGGCACCGCCCCCGCCCTTCTCCCCCCCCCAGCCCTCCCTCCGCCGGGAAAACCTGCCCCGCCGGTCAAACACCGCCGGCTCCGGCCAGCGGTCAGAGCTCAGCCCTGGGACCCGGGAGACCTCGGTGTTGTTCCTGTCCCTGCCGCAGGCTGTAGTTGACCTTGAGGCGGTCGCTCCCTGCCTGTGGCTCGCGGACCTCCATTGGTAAAAGTCGTTGTCATGATACAAACGTGACAGTGGCGTCGCACCATCCGCAGATGGAGCCAACCTGTCACACGGTGAAGAGTGTAACAGGGGAAAGACACAGGTAACTACGGTTTCTCTCCTCTCATTTGGGGTGGATACTTCTCCCAGGTGCCAAAGAGGTGAGCTTGCTCATTTTTCCTGTTTCCCACCACACAGCCAACACGCAGTCTCCCAGGGGGCCAAATCTGCATTTTGCAGGCAGTCGGATGTCAGCTCTTTTGCCTTTAGAAACCTGTGGCTCGCTCTGTCCATGACACATTTGGCATCTGAAAGCCTGGAGAAACTCGTGACGATGTACTTTCTCCCTCCAAAAATGGGGCTAACAGGTGAGTCTACTTCCATCCTTCCCGAGACAAAAGTCTGCCTTTGCCTTGAAAGCCCTTTGTCGGTGCTAAATATTATTAAGCAGACTTTTATCATCATAGTATCTGATGCCTTTGCTGGCTGCGAGCCACATGCTTAGCCTACACTATCTCTTAACAGCACAGATCTACAAGAAAACATTCCCCTCTTTACCCCTCCTCCCAATTCCTCTCTAACTAGCTGGCAATATTCAGTTACTTCAGGCTCTGGACATTTTGGCCAGCTGACTATGGCTGCCTTGTTTGGCTCTGTCCTCAGGAAGAAGGTGAATATGATTTAAATGTCGCTTAATCCCTTTTCCTGTCTCACTCATTAGCATTGAAGATGGCTGTTGCAAAAGGAAGCATATCTTTTCATTTATGTGAAGATGGCTGTCGCACAAGGAAGCATATTTTTATTTCAGAATATACATAATTAGGATATGGCCACCAGATGAAAAATACTTTGCTGGAGAATACACCTTTTCTTCTAAAAAAATGAATCAATGTTTACCTTTGTAATAGTAAAATGCTTCTTGCTGAGATTCCTTTTTCAATTATTATAGTGAATTATTCATTCACAGGATTTTTTTGAATCATAATTATGATTTATTCATTCAGATGGTTAACTATTGGGAAATCCTTTAAGAACAGCTTTTGGGAGGGACAGAAAAGCTCCCGAGGTTTATAAGAAGGTACAGGGCATGTCTACACTGCAATTGGTGCTGTGATTGAGCTCATCCTGCACTGGGTTTAAACGAACAACCTTCAAGCAGCATAGCAGAGACAGCATGGAGCTCCACAACGATTTGCAGGACGATTTTGTAGCCCACGCAGACATTCCGTGCTGCCACAGCTCTGGTCTTCACGTTACCTGAGCTAGCAGTGTTACAGATAGCTGAGGAGCCTCCACGCGAGCTTGCAGTCCCATCCGGCCATGTCAACCCCCTGCTCACCTCCCACCACAACCCATCTCCGTGTAGGCACCCGGGCTGCTATGTACCGCCCGCGCTTGCTCCTGAAAGCCCCTAAGAAATCACTGTATTTCCCTCTGCGTACTTAATCTGCACCTCAGGCTCAGTATTAAACCCATGAGCCTTTGCAATGTGCAACTAAACTCTTTTTAGCGCACAGCCTGTTCCCCAACTGATCTGCACCAGGCTGCCTGTGCAGCCACACCCCTCACTTCTATATTAAGAGGTGATGCCAGCTGCCACCATTCAGCCTCCGTGCGGATCTTGCTGGGCCAGCATCTTGAGGCGGTACACAATTTGCAGGGCTGGAGAAGAGCAGCGAGGGAGATCCAGAGATGGCAAGGGAGGGGGCAAGAGGCAAACCCTGCCGCAGCCACTCCGCAGCACCATGACCCTCCCTGCAGAGTTAACGGGCTGCTAGGTCTGAAAACAACACCTCAAGAAAGGTGCCACCTAAAGGTGCCACTAAGCTTCTCTTTGAGGTGGTGGCCGTGTTCGCATCTCCAAGCTCAGGTATGGGATGTTGCTGTGTTTCAAGAGTTTAGGATGACCACGTCCTCCCTCAGACTATATTGGTCACGAATTCCAAGATGCACAAAACTCCCTTCATAGATACACGGGAAAAACCGTTGCTGACTCTAGCATAGGAGGAGACCTGATTGTGGGCTCCCATCCTACTCCACAAGCTGGAGCGACATTGTCTCCTTGGATCCTGGCCCTTACAGGCACCCGTCAACCTGTGGCACAGCAAGTGCAGCTTCAACAAGCCAAACGGTTCCTTGGAAACCTTACACAGCCCTGAATGTGGGTCAGCATTTCAGGTAACACTGCCATCCTTTGGATTCCCTTTAGCGCCCTTTCATTGGATTTGATGTGCTCAGTACTGCAGCTGCCATAAAATTATGGGTATGTAGCATTTTCTCAATAAAGTCAAACTCGGAGATCCTCAAGGTAAGCACTCCAGAACTGAAATACCCCAAGTGGGTACCTAGATTTGCGTCTAGCACATGCAGAACTTCTTATCTACTTCCTGCCTTTCTGGGTTTGCCAGGCGCTCCATCTTCTCCTGAACTTTCCAATTCTCTCCTCCATGGCTCTTGTGCTAACCCCATCTCCTGCTTCACACATTCAGGTACTTTTCCCAGTTATGAAGCACCTCCTCCATCTGACCCTACTAGTTCCTTCACTTACTTGCAGGCCAGTGCCCCTCAGTATACTTTTCATATGCCTTTTGCAAAAATCCTGTTGGGACTGGACCCTGCCCAGTAAACACTGAAGATGGTGGCTCACTTCCTTACTCACTAGAAGGAGACACTGGACAGCCAGGAGAATAGCTAGAGATGCTTTGCTCATGTGACCTCTTGTAATTCTCACGCATATCCATTGAAGAGTCCAGAAGAGCAAACAATCCTTCATACCTGCAGTAACTTTAGTGAGTTATGGACCGCTGAAATCATGTGTCAACACCTTAACGTGCAGCCTAAATGGTACAATATAATCCCCCCAGGCTTGAGGACCTGGCGTAGAATTCATCTCCTAGGAACCAAAATATTCTGCATGTAAAACAAATCCTGATGGTCCAAAAAGAGCAATAGCCAGGGAAATTAAAAAAATATAATAGCTGGCAGAGCATCCACCTTTGAAATGGTCATTTACATTTATGTACAGTACCAATTACAGCCAACTTCATACCTCCCTACTTACTCAGAGCCATAAATCTATAAATGAGAGTGTTAAACAGGAGAGGGAAACAGAATTAGGTTATGCCCTGAAGCTGTTAGCCACACCATTCAGAAGGATAAGTTCTCCTACTTTGTTCTCTTGGCAGAAATCAGGAACAAATCTATCTGTTCATTAACATCATTGCAGGCATCAGAACAGCCAACTGATATGCTATCAAATGTTTATGCGAAATTCTTTAGTGCCTTCAGCCTCTTTATCCTAGTCTGAGTGAAAGCATAGGTGTGAAATGTTACTCTCTTCATCTGGTAGAATGCTATACACACTTATGATATGAAAGATAATCACTGCATATGGGAAATGAAACATTGGCTTTCGTATTCACATTGTGCTGTAACAGGGAAGAAAAATATATGAGGACTTCTCAGTTTGGGTAACTTCAGATCTCAAAGCATCACATGGCAATAAGGTGAGTAGAGTTTGGGCATTTAACAATACCCTCTTCATGTATCCGTCACGCTGCTGTTTCCACCATTGCCACAACAGGCAACATGGGCAAGTGATAAGACTTCCCAGTTTTCTCACAACAAAAGCAAGTCTGACCATTCTCTGATAGGAAAGCATCCAGGCCAGATCTCCAAGCTGCTGTCTCCTTTCATTCTTCCGTATAAAGTTCCCTCCTTTCTCCATTGGTTACACATTTGCCACAAAGCCAGCAAACTCAGTGGAGATGTTACTATATAAGTATGTCATCAGCCGCAGCACAGTGAGCTCACATGTGCACACACACGTGTTCACACATGCACACTTGGATGAACTGTCTCCCCATACCATTAAGACTACAGTTGTACTTTCATAACAAAACAGTGTACAGTTTGCAATGCTCTCGTTTACAATATACTACACAGGCTGTCTCTACATATGCTTTGAATAGAATGCTTGTGCCATCGTTAGCTGATGGAGGAAGAATTACACTTCCATGATAAGCTGAAGATGACAGTCTCATTCAGTAAATCACCCAGGACTATTCCTGGAGCACGATCTTTTCTGTGCATTGAATGAGGACAGGTTCTTGTACTGGCAAAAATATACCATGTGTAACTAAAAATCGTGTCACGATACTGGAATAAAGGGAGAAGGGGAAGGGAAATCAGGTTGTACTAGAAATTTTCATGCAAGCATTTCCTAGCTGTCAAGTACTTACCTCTGTAAACCTAAAGTGCCTTTAATGCTGTGTTTGTCTTGGGCTTTCAAAAAACTAAAATTGAAAATAAAATTCCCCATCTTATATCTTACAGATGAGTAACTTTTAAACCTCTTTTAAACCTCTGTTTCCAAATCACTTAAGTATTTTCTGTGTAAACCTGTTTTTTTTCTCAGATGCCTTCCAGAGAGAGAGAAACTCCCTAGAAGTATCCCAGGGATTCCAAGGCTCTATTTATCACAGGATGAAAAACATGCTGGCCTGCCAGACGGTCACAATTTTTAGGCTCACAACACAACTCTATGCTGTGCAAGTAAATGAATGAGTGGGACAGAAGACAACAACAGTGTGCAGACCAAAGACCAGAAAAAAGATGGAGAGATTTCTCGGCAATTTGCTAAGCAAAATTACTGAGGCATACAAACACGATGTCCAAATTAAGGTTCTGCAATATCAGGTGCAACTCCTTTGAGATGTCTGTCCACCCTTCATCTGGACTTTGTCTTCTTTTGGTTCCATTCAACCCCTCTTGGTCCTGCACTCTGCTATTCAATTTATTCCTGTCCTACAGTCCCTGAGCTAGTCCCAAATGTTTATCCTGCCGTCATGTGCCTTGCTTCCTGCCCATGTCTGCTTCTCCTGTTCCCATCTTCTGTCCTCTCCCAGCCCTTTCACTTCGTCGTTCTTATCCTACCTCATTTCCCAGTCCCTTCTGCTCCTAATCCTTCTATCTAAATCTGGCTCAGTTCCCCAAATCCCAAATATTTCAACAGAGTCCCCCTTCCATGCAAGAGAAGGGCATTCTTTCCAAAATGACAAGTAATTCTTTAAAATCCTGCTGCGACATTTGGTACATATGCGTTCGTGTGCAACTGATATTTACAGCCCTCCTAGTTCTTCCAAATGTATAGTAAGGAAAATTATTTTAGCCCAGTTACAGAAAGCCCTTGCTAGGAGTCCCAGATAAGACCAGATTGCACATGCTGCCAGTGGCACCTCTAACGCCTTTGAGCTGGTGGTGTTTGCAACAGGAAATTTTGTAGTAGACTTGCGTTTGCCTGCATATAACGCAGTGGAGGTTTGAGAGAGCAGTAGTGTACAAAACAACACCACTATCAGTTATTCATTATCGAGCTGATATTAACAAAGTGAGAACATGTTGCTGTATGTTGGAAAAGAGCAATAAGTGACATCATTACCTTGTAAGGGATCCTGTAACTTTCTCCTAAGTCTTCCTGCTAATGATCTACCTCAGTGCCATGTACCCAGTGTAAGGGTACATGGAAGGAGAAAGCATCTGTTTCATTGAGGTAGTCAATCAAGGCCCCCTTTCAGTTCAAAGGTGATAAGGGAGAAGAGAGAGAGGCAGACACACAGAGACACAAATCTGAACAGATAAGGGATAATGGAGGCAATGACAAAGACCAAAAGTCTTCAGCCACTAATTGATAGGCCATTAAGAAACTCCAGGCACAGCTTTGGGAAGGGCCAGTCTGCACTTTGTAACTGATAAGAAGAGGGAAACAAGAGGAACAGGAAGATTTGGGATATTCAAGGGGCGCCTGTGGGACTGTGCAAAATTTTTTGAGGAAAAAAAACCTGTGGAAACTTGTTACATGAGTAACAATTAAAATTGTTATTTATTACAAGTTATAACAGATTGTTAGATGTTTCCTGTATTGCAACATGTCACCTGGTTTATTTTATGCTACCACTGCATGTCACAATTAAGAGAGATAAAGATTTTAGTGAGGTTTGTATAGTTCTAATGTGAAGGAAACTCACAATCCCCAAGGTAAGCCCCCATCCTGTGTGTGCGTGTGTGTCCAGTGCTGTGAGGAACATCCCATCTGAACAAAGGTCTTCCCCATGTCATGATTCTGTACAACTCATTTGTCCCCCAAATAGCACATCTGTCTGTCCTCATCCTATTGACACTGTAACTACCGTGTGTTTCAGCCCCACATCTGCCCTGATCCATGAGGCATCTTCGCTATCCTGTCTTTGAGTGGAGGGTCGCTATGGAGGTCATATTTCCATTTTTCTCACTAGGCGTTGCTAGGCTGAGTGTAGGCAGTGGACTGGCCGGTTGCACGCAAGAAGGAAAGGAGAAGGGTGGTCCCTGGAGCCACTCTTTCTCTTTCTGCTTGCTGTCCCTGCCCATCCCAATCCCACCTGCCAAGGAAAGAATTTGGCCTTTGTGTGACTTCTAACTGAGCTTCACAGGGATTTCTGTTCACCCCTGACATGGCAATGATGAGACTTCTACAGCTCATCTGGACAAAAAGGGGTCATGTCACTACTTGTGAAGCCCAAGCTGGCAGCACTGAGTTCCTTCTCTCATTTCAGGCTGCCTCTCCCTTCATGCCACTCCGTGCACTTCCACACCTGACACACACCTGCCCACTTCCCCAGTGTCCTGCCTGTGGGCATGGAGACCACTGGAGAAACAGCTCTGAGGTCTGCCACCTAGTATCCCATCCATCCTGCACGGACAAGAGCAGCAAGGTCTTGGTTAGCCAGTACAACTCCTCCCACTGACGTGAAAACATCTGTTCTTCTCAGTGCAAGGAAATCCTCAGGGATTTTGGTAGTAAATCTTTGACAAGCCTCTAAGAAAATACATGTTAAGGAATGTATTTGAGCAAATTTCCTCAAGGATGGCAAAAAGCACATGATGACATCAGAACAACCTCCCTGCCAAATTTTCCATTTCTTCTGAAAAAGTAGTAGAGCTTTGCAGCAAAATGAGTGTAATAATTTTTGACAGGCAAAGCAAAACATTTTCCACCAGCTTTGTTTCAGAGGCAGCCAAATATTTTTTTTTCCTTTGTTTGTTTTTTTATTTGGAAAGCAGAATCTTTCCAAATAAAAACAAGCAAGCAAATTAGCCCCAAGGTAGACAACCAGCATGCAAAAATGCTATTTGGACAGTCTTAAGATCAACAACAAACCTAGCCGGAGCTGAGAGGCCTTTATCAGACTCTTCTAAGATAACAGTAGTATGATCATGGTGCTTAGTGACAATATTTTAGGACTTTTTGCATTAACTATAAACCAAATAGACACTAAACCCAATTAAAATGCAACAGAGGAACTTGATGTACAAAAAACAGTACACAGACTGATTCTATTCACACAGTCCTTCAGTCTTAACTGCTATAAAGAACAGAAATAATGTCACCTCCTTTTGATCACCAGAACAATAAGATGACCTTTGAATATGAAAATCAGTGGGCCATTGCAGAGAAGCTGAATAAAAACCGTAAGGGCCACTGATAAGGTGAGGATGAAATGTCTGATAGGAATGATCCATGCAAAATAATCTCCATTCACTCCTGGGCTTTCTGGAAACCACTGAAGAACCACAAGCTTTCAATCTGAACCAAATTTCAGGGCAAAGGGAATGGAGTCTGTAAGGTAACAGGCAGCAAAAAGAAGGCTAATAGATAAATGATCCCATTGCTCAATGAGGCAGGCGTTGTAGGGGCAAAGGTCACAAAAAAGACTCAGGTGTTGATTGCTGTTTTTCTGCATTAGTTTTTACCAGCAAAGTTTTATCTCAGGCCTCTGAGGACAGTGAACCTAGTAGCAGGATCTGTGGAAGTGAAGCATTAACCACAGCAGAGGAAGATGGAGTTAGGGAGCACTTAAGCCAACTGGACATACACAAGTCTATGGGATCAGTCAGGATGCTTTTTATGGTGCTGGTGGAGCCTGCCAATGTCATTCAAAGACAAGTTTCTGTCATCTTCAAAGGTCGTGGTGACCAGGGAGGAGTTTCTGTCATCTGAAAGGCAAATTTTCAAGAAAGGGGATTTGGGAGCTGCAGGCCACTCAGCCTCACAGCCATCCTGGGGAAGGTTATAAAGCAAATCCTACTTACAGCCATTTCCAGTTAGATGAAGGATGAGAAGGTGACTGGAAAAAGCCAGAATGAATTTATCAAAGGCAAATCATGTCTGACCAACTTTATTCCCTTTTATGATGAAAAGACTGGTTCACTGGAGGAAGAGAAAGCAGTGGATGTTGCCTAGCTTGTTTTATTAGCAACACAGTGTTCCCTCATGCTTAAATGTTCATTATATAGGAAACAACGCTGCTATGCTTTCACCGCTATATATACCACCACTGTGCTACAACTTCATGAATCCTGAACAATGTGTTAAACAGGAATGGAAACAGAGCGCTGTGCTGCAGATCTTTCTGATATGGGTCCTCCAATTTTAGGATTTTTCGGGATTTGGAGCTTGGCAAAATCGCTTTAAGCATTAGATGCAGTCTAAAGCCTTGTATGTTAATTTGGGAAGCAGATCTGGGATAACTTTGTTATAAAACTTCCTAGAGCGTAGGTAAGGAGTTCTAAGGAAAGGGTATGTTTTCCAAGCTCCAGCTGCTTCTTGCAGAGCATGTCTACAGCAGTATCCATCTAGCTGGAAAGTGATCAACCTGAGACATTTAGGAAAGGCCCCTCAAAAGGGCAAGAAGAGTTTCAGGATCTGCAAGAGCAAAGAAAAAACCATGATCTCTTCTAGTCCCGGTGTCAAACTATAGATATGTAGTTTGGCACCTAGCACCAAATTAAACCAAGTGTTTGAGCTCTGTGCACAGCTCAAAGCAATGAATCACACTCTTTCCATGACATCTCTCCTATTAGAGCTGTCTTATCCACTTATATCCAACAGTTTCCTAATGGCTGCCAAACCAAGCTCCAGCTCTTGTGAGGAGGAATAAGAGCAGCACCAGTCTTTTTTAAAAAAACCCTGAACAGGCAAAAGCTGCCTGCAAAATAAAACAGAGACCTTCCTGAATCACCCTTCAGAGTTTAATGAGAAATACATGCAGTTAACCTTGTATATCCTTGCTGGGTCACGGCTTGCTGTGAAGATGTCAACACCCAATGGATTATGATTGTAACGAACAGATATTACGCAATCTTGTACTCATGGGAAGCCTTATATAGTAACTTAGGTACTGTTGTAGGCACAGGCATGGAAGCAACTTTCCTCGGCTGGTGGAATCCCGCTAACCTCTTTGGGATTGCTCAGAGGGAGCCCAGCATGTCCGTGTTCATGGAGCTAGGCTCTAACTCTGCTGAGGGTTTTTCCCATGAACAGTCTTGCTGTTCCAGCACAGGGGATGTACCCATAAAGGTGTCAAACAAAATTCTTTAATTATAATGTTGATGCTTGCTTCTTTAGAAGACAGGGGAAAGAAAGGAGGGGGAACATCTTCTTACAGCCCCTGTTCTCTCTCTCAAGACTGAAGAGATTTTAATTTTTTACTCTAATAACCAGAACTATAAAAGTCTTTTTCCTCTCAAAATATTGACATCTTTTTAATAATATGTAATGAAGAGGCTGTGGTTAAATAATGCAGTTCTTTTGCCCCAGTTCTGATATTTTTTTATAGTGCTCATCTAAGTCACTAAAAGGAATTAATATTTTATTGCTTTCTATGAAAAATGCATAATGCCTCTCCCATAGCTTTTCAGCAAGGTTTCAAGCTCTAGTCACTGCAGTTCAGAATGGAATTTCTTTCTGATTTTCCTCTCACTGGAGTCAACTAATCCCTGTGGAAAATCCTGAATTTATTTGTTAAAAAATTAAGAGAGGCCTTAAATATGTCATGGAAACTGGTTTTGAAATTGCACAATTAAGCTACTGTCATGTTTTAGTTTCACAGCCCTGAAAAAACAGAAATTTCAGTTTCTGCTTGTACACATCATCATATATCACCCTTTCTAGAACTCTGGATTGAGCAGTCCCTGATTTTTAGGCAGGAGGCTTTCTTTACAAAAATATAATCTCCTGAAACTTTTTTGTTATGTCCTGTCTGTGCAATAGGCCAGCCAAACGCTGAGAACTAAGTATTTGCAAGCAAGGCTTCACCAGACTAACACTGTCAATTAAGCAAACATAACCAAACTGACAGGTCTAAGTAATCAAAACTATTGTTGACATCTTGATGTTGGATGAAAAATAAGCAACAGCACTTGATTATATGAAGAGCTTAAGCATCCCTAAAGCAGCCAGATTAATTGCCAGACATCTAAAAATAAAAGGAAGTATTCCAGGATTTTAAAAACAAACAAAACCACTCTCATTTCCAGTAGTTTCTCAGGAGCAGATTCTCTAGGATTTTTCCCAAGGGAACCATTTCACGTAACGATAGTGATCTTAATCCTGCAGTTTTTTACCCAGTTGAGAAGCTCTCCTTTAGCTTTTTTTCCGTAAATAGTACCTCATGTGAGGAATGGTTTGACTAAATGATTGGTAAATGTAGAATTCTGGACTTTAGATCTTTTGTAGAGATGTTGCTATTAATATTTAAGAATAATAAAAAAAAATTGCCATATATTAGCTCAGGACAGAAATAGCATTAACTGTATTTCATTTTGTAAGGCATTTTGAGCTGTCATCAGAGCCAGCTATTGGAATGGAGCCTTAAGGATCCAATCTATTTTTGTGAGCCCAAAGTGACCGATAATGCTGCAAAGAAAGACGCTGAAGTATTTGCAACACCTGATGCTCAGGCTGTAGGGACCCTTGTAGCCCAGTAAAATGCTTGGTATGTGCTCCCCAAACAATGTACAAGGAAGGTTAAGCAAGAAAAAGATTTCCCAAGCCTTCTGAGGAAGGCTTTTGCACAGGTTTGTTTTTCCATAGCCAATCAGTGCTCTCAGCCGAGGAGGGGTACCCACATCCCAAGTGAACATTGTAAAGATCAGACTGCTTTCCACTCCAGTGTGCCCCCTTGGCAGATGTTTCTGCAAGGTAATGCAAGTACATGTTCTGAAAGAGGAATCCTCCGTCTCCAGTCTCCTTGACATCTTCTGTGGGCAACACTGACCTGAGATTCATTCCTCTGCCTGTATTATAAAAAGGACAACAGTGCTACTGAAAATCCATTAAATGGATTTGCTTCCAGCGTTCCTTCAATTACATGTAAGCCTATCCAGCTTTTACTGATAGATGCAGAGATATCCATGGCCATTCTATATAATGCCATGAGGAGATGTCTCATCTGCTGTTTATTTCTGAGTTATGAGGAAAATTGCAGATGGATCTAGCTGAGGCAGAACTCTGTAGCAACAAAGCAATATCAAGCTGCACAGACTACTCCTACCTCCTGTCAGATGAATTCACCTGACCTCTTACACCCATCCAAATGATAATCTAAAGGAACAGCATGTGCCTGTCTTCCACTTTTTCTTAGTTCTCTGCATCAGAAATACAAGGGTGGAAATTCTGACTTACTAGATGCATGCCATTAAGGGATTCAGTGCCTTATCTATGTATTTATTTCTTCCTCCATTCTCCCTGGCTGCTTCTAAGGAGAAAGAGAATTTGACTCTAGTTCTTCATAGGAAGAACTAACGCTGAGCAACAAAATCCTGTGTCTTTCTGCTTCTCCCCTTTCCCAGTGCCTGGCTGCCAGAGATGCTGTTGAGTGGGGCAGGAAGAGAGGTGGTTGCTGTGCATCCCCACTTGAGAAGTGCTTCTGAGGTTCACTGTTCCTCTGAAGCTGGAACCTTGTGAGCAGACAACCAAGGATCCCTCCCTCCAGTCATGCCTGGGGGGAGAAGGGGAAATAAAAAGTTTTCTCCCCATAAAATCTCGATGTCTCACAGCATGCATTTTCCATCAAAAAACTGTTTTCACAGGAGATTGCCAGTCAGCCCTGGTTACAATGTAATTTCCAAATCTTCATAAATAAAGAAGGACTAACATCTTAAATGTTTGAAAGAAGGGATGTCTGATCCCCATTTTTTTAATTCACAGGAAGACATGTGAAGGAGGCCCCAGTAAAACCTCACTCAGTTTCTGAACCCAGAGTGTTATTTATTATCCCTGGGTAAACATGCAGAAATTTGACTGCGGCGATTAGGATGAGGGTGAGTCAACATGAGGATAACTGAGGTAGGTCCAAGAGACCCACAGAGCAGCAGGGAAGACTGCTCAGTCCCCGGATGATACCCAGGTGCAGAATTTGATTCTAGACCAGAAGTGCAATTGAATAGACTAGCACCTTTCAGCAGACTCAAATTTAAATTAAAAATATGAACTAGGTAGTTATTTAGAGCTTGGCAGGGGGATTTCTGCAGAGCCCAGCCACAGCAGCTGCTCTTTTCAAGGGTATTATAACAGGTAAAATACATGGTAAGGTTGCTGGAAACTTAAACACTTCTGAGGGTCAGCATTTATGTGCTCCAAAATCACAGCGATGATTGTGCTGCACATAAAATCAGAGGTGCAGGCCAATATTGCAACTCAGATAAATGTGTGAGGAGGGAAAAGTAGCAATCATCATGAAATGTATTTCTTCCTCTGCTGTTCCCAAGTGATTGCCATTAACTGCAAAAGCAGAACCACACCACAGAATTCCATGAGGACTTCCAAGCACTACACATTGCCGAAACATCTCATTGATATCTTAGGAAGCATACCAATGTCTCCACAGGGGGAATAAAAAAATAAAATAATAATAATAAAAATAAGCAGAGACTTACTTTTTTCCTTCTATGCTTATTACAGAGGCACTACGCTCGGTCTCAAGCTCAAATTCTTACCCTAGACACAAAGAATGCTGCTTCCAGAGAAGACTGAACTTACACATGAGCTCATTAGTACATTTCCACAAAGAACTGCTGCTTTTGTGTATTCCTGGTATGCACTGAAAAAAGGAAGCTTGCTTTTTCAAAACAGGTTCTTACCACTTGTCAGGATCACACTCTTCAAGGCGCCTGACTTTAGACATTCAAAATGAATGCACTTCTGATTCATTAGTCCTTTTTTCAAAACTGAGACGCACAAATCATGCCAACCTGACTGGCATTAAAGGGAACATTCTGCCGAGTACAAAGATCTTCTGATCAAGTTATAAAGGAGGTAAAACACTTTACCAGTAAAGTGACAGCAGGCGAATACCTCAGGCTTCATGTAAAACAAAAGGTGTATTGAGCCTGTATGCTTCAGATAAAAGAATCCTTTCATTTTGGGGTAGTTTTGGAACAAATTAAATGGGTAGGCTCTTTCTCAGAACATAACCATCTTTTCTCTCTCTGTTACATTAAGTCAGGTCAGAGTCAGTACTGAAAGTTTGCTGGAATTGTCTGCAAGTCCCAATTTTGAAAGGTATGTTAAGAAATAATTATTCCATGTTTCAGTAATGTCTTTCACCCAAACTTCTTGACTCACCTTTGGAATTGCTGTCTGATTCACCTTTACTCTGTCCAGATAGTTATTAAAGCCAAGTAACTGTAGGATTTGTACAAATCTTTAAGTGTATGTGTGTATGTTTACATGCACATGTTTGGTTGTAGGGCTGTGCTCACTTACAGCATTATCTACTGGTCATAGAAATATGTATCCTAGTAAATTTACGGAATAAAAAGATTTTAAATCATTTAGAGAGTTTTTGCACCATGCATGTGAAAATGCACATTAAAAATGTTGCATTCACTATTCTCTTTTCATGGATTACTTTCCTGCCTTAGTGGTTTCACACATTGGAGAGCAAACGGCCAACAGACAGCAAGAACAGTGAAAGGCAGAAGGCTTACCTTAAAGCAACAGTTCAGAGACATTCTGTAGAGTAACACGACTTCACATCTGCTTTTCACTGTGAAGTTTCAAATATTTATTTCAAGAGAAACCAGGACTGGATGGCTCCAGAGTATGAGGTAGATTTGTTCTATAATTTACTTACAGAAAATAGCTCAGTGGGCTTTAAATCAAGGCTTGAGAAGATGAGCAGTCCTATTTTTAGTGCAGGGATATTCAGTGCTATCTGTAAGTTAGCTCCATCGTTATTTTCTCCAGGTGAACTACGAAAAAACAGATGTTTCCCTAAAAAGCAGGGCTTTGAAAGAGGCCAACTTTAGCAATGGTCCCCTTTTTGTAGATGGGGAAAAGACACAACAAGCTCAGGCCCCGGGGACACAAAGCATGTCAGTGGCAGAGGGAACCCCAGAGCTGAGGTTATCTTTGCCTCAGTCCAATGCTTTAATAAACCCATATCCATGTGTGGCAATGTGCCATCACTCTCTTGTCACAAAGAGGGCATCTCAGCTGGCCATTCATGGATGCAGCATTCAGCTAAGGGACCTCTATCTAGAGGGGCAGAGGCAGGTACAGATTTGTGCTTTCAAAGTGGATTTGTTTCAGAGAAGAGACTATCTCAAAAAGCCTATCCCCGACCTCCCCCAAAAGCTCTATTCTCCTCCTGGAGATCCCCAACTTTCAAGGGCCTTGCAGGCAGAGAGAATGATAAAATACTATAAAACTACTTAAATCTTTCCTATCCAGTAACGCAATCAAAGGAAAAGTCAAGGAATTAGATACTGGGAGCAAGGTCCTGCCTTCAGAGAAAGATGCAATGTTTTTCCCGTATGACAGAGGACACCTGCTCGCACTTATACCAGCATCACTCAGAAGTAATTTGACTGAAATGAACAGAGCAGCATAAATGCTGAACCCAGTGACAACAGGATCAGGCCCACGGGCTCTTTAAAGGACAAAGGCAACAATATATTCTAAGACTTGTCTCCCATTTCACAACAGCCGGATGAAAGAAAGCGAAGCCTCCAAGTCTGCCACGCTTCTCAGAGCTTCAGAGACACTAAAGAGAGCGTGAGAGCACCAAGTATAGGTTTGTAACTTAATTTATGTTTATTTTGGTCCAAGGTTGAGGTCAATGCACAATGAGGAGGTTATCAGATGACTCATATTAGCCTGAGTGCTGTGCTGGGATAAAGTTAGTACTGTGCCTACTGGGAAGATGTAAGATTGTCAGATGGCCAGGGTACAGCCTTATATAATTCATTTCTATTCCTGAAGTAATTTTCTTGACCAAGTCTGAGAAGGGAAGGAACATTCTTTTGTAGCTGTGTCGGGGGGAAATCTGGGCTTTACACACTATGTGCTTAGCTGAATTGACAGGAAATCTCATTCAATTGCACTATTAATTTAAATTACTTACACTATTGAACACTTAGTGTGATGATAAGACATGTACAGAGATATCCAGATTTTTCTTCTACCTGATAACACAGATGTACATTTCTAAGCAGCAGTTCCTTGCTGTTCTGTCTAATTAATAAAACAAGCAGTAGGAGTAGGACAAAAACTTAAAGAAGCCATTTTTTTTGCTTCATTTAAGTCCAAAGCAAAACCTCAGTGTTTTCTCCATGGAAACAGATTAGGACTCCTGGATGTCATGAGGGAGACAAAAAAAATAAAAAGATGACCCAGACAGGATGTCAAGGAAATGTGAAACAGATGTTGTACTCACATATTTGAACATAGACCTATAGCAAATCCAGTCAAAATGTTTTAGCCATAAAAATCCATCCTCTTAGCTTAAACATAGTGATCACCTGAAGGATAAATAGCTGTTTCACAGACTTTTTTAAAACTAGATTAATGTTCTTCAGGAAGCAGTACTTGCAAATACTTTTTTTATCAGTTGGCTAGTAAGTGTGTTGCTCTGCTTCACTGTAGACAAGTTCATCCATGGACTGTAGGTAGTAGGTATTTTTGCTAGTATATTTTGCTAGTAGGTATTACACCAGACTCACAGGAGTAAGAGATTGAAGTCCATGACATGAATTTCTCTTGTGTAATGAATCTGAAACTCCCCAGGTGGGGCTGCTCTTCAGAACTGGAAATGGGACAGGTCTGACATCTCTGTGAGAAGCTGCTACTCCAAAATTCCCTGACTAGACCCACAGAGAGTTTTTGAGTATTTGGAGATACTTCCTATTTCAATGTCATGCCCAAATCTACCACATAAGCAGTCTTTGTGTGTAGTGTGTCACCTTGCAGGTTCGCACAGATGAGTGCACTTGACTGTATCAGCATCGGGTGATACCAGCGTAGGTGTTGCACCCAGTCAGTTCTTACGAGATTGACTTTGCTTGTGGGGAATGCGCTAAAAATGCACAGCACACGGACGCTTTTTTTTCAATTTATGTTTCTGACCAAAAGCTTTACAACTTTTCACTTATGTCCCAACAGGAGCTTTCTGAGACCTCTACTATGCTGGCTGTTGTCCTGATGGTTTGATTTCCCCTAGCTGCACCCTCTGACCATGTCCAGTGTGAATGGTATCTCAAAGACTCTCACAGGGTTGGTAGGCAAGGTGTGGATGGAAACTTAATCCTTGCAGAGCTAAGGGCTCCTTGGCAGAAGAGTTAAATATGAACGAATGAAAGAATGATCGTTTGCTCTATTTTGAAAAAAAAAACACAAAACCATACAAAACCAAACAAACCAAAAAAACAACAAACCACAATGAATCTGTTTCTGCTGTTTGTCTATACTACAACATCATATTAACTTTTTCTTAGATTGTGTGATTAAAGGCTCATCTCCACAAGCACAAAGGAGCACAGAGGAACAATAGCAGCAGGAAACCCCAGCAAGCTGAGCAGAGCCACCGGAGCACCCTGACCGAGCTCCTACCAGGGCTGCCACAGGGCAGTGACCAGCCCCGTTGTGGGGGAGTGAGATCCACCTGGTGAGTCAACTGAAAAAGAGAGTATCTGATGAAGGGGAGTTACTGCCTGTGTGGGTATGGGACTCATTACAGCATGCCAGGAAGAGTGTTTTGGGATTCTACAGGCCTGGAGTGGGGCTGCAATCCTCAAGGTTAACATGCCCAGGTATCATCAACTGGAAAGATCTGGGAATCCAGGGGCCAGCTCCTGGATAGACTGGGTGTCTAAGACCAGCTACTGAAGGGGTCCATATTGTGTATATGTATATTGATACGTATAGTTAATACCCGTTACAAGGTTTTCATCCTGAAGAGGCAGCAAGGGGAACAGGATGAAGCTGTGGGTGCTGTTTGGGCTTGCCTGAACGCTGTGTTTTCTGTACGTGTTGATTTGTGTGGCCATACGTGTACATGTATATATGTATTGTGCGTACGTGCATGTATGTGTGCTTGTGTGCCTCATACACGCTCAGCCTTGCCAGTGGCTGGACCTGGGGATATGGAGATGCTGTTAATGTGAGAGGATGTTACTCTTTGGCCCTTTTTTGAAGAGTAAGTATCGCTGCCTATGTCCAGAGATGGAGTATGATTAGCTTCAGTCTAGCTGCAAGGAATGAAATAAAGCCCCTGTCCAGAAAGTTGTTCTTCTTTACTCATCTCCATCTTGTCCTCATCTCCATAATGCCTGGTCCCTCCACCCCAAGCTTCACAGCTGCTGAGCTACAGTATGCCTTCTTTGTCTTGGTCTTCACCAACAAGCTCTTTGTTGCCTGGAGAGACAGGTCAGGGAGACACAAGTCATGGATCTCTTGAGAAGTCTCAACCCACTCAAGTCCATGGGACCAGATTGAGTGGATCTGAAAGTGCTGAGGAAGGTGGATGATGTCATAGAGGGAACAGCCTCATCATGTCTGAAAGGCAGATTGGGGGGTTTCAAGGTGACCAGAGAAAGGCAAATATTGCACTTGCTTCAAAAAGAGCAAGAAGGACTATCCAGTGCACTTCAAGTCAGTCAGCCTCACACCATCCCCAAGAAAATCTAGGAGCAGGTTCTGTTGGAAGCCATTTCTGAGCTTATGAAGAAGTAAAAGGTGACTGGGAAAAATCAGCATGGATTTACCAAGGATAAATTAAACTTGAACAACTCAATTAGGTTCTGTGGTGATAAGACCAGATATACAGTGAGGGGAAGGCCGTGGATGTTGTTTATCTTGACTTTACCAAAGCTTTCAATGTGTTCTCCCACAACATCCTTGTGTCCAAGTTGGGAAGTCACAGTCTACGGGGGCAGACAATTAGTTGGGTGAAAGACTGACTGTATTGTTCGTATCAAAAGGGTATTTGTTAATGGCTTGTACTCTGCCTGGAGGATAGATGTAAGTGGAGTGTTGCAGGAATCTATTCTAGTCAGTAGCCCTGTCCTGCTCTGTTCAATGTCTTCATCAAAGATGTGCAAGAGGAGATTGAGTGCATCCTCATAAAGTTTGCAGATGATACCAAACTAGGGATATAGTTGTTACACTCAAGGGCACAGCTGCCGTTTAGAGGCACCTAGCCAGGCTGGAGGTAGTGCCTACAGGAACCTCAAGAAGTTTGACTTAACAAATGCAAAAATCTTGCATCTGAGATGGACTAAGAACCCGCTAAGTTCTGACTGGTTTTGAAAAGGAACTGCAAGTCCTAGTGAACAGTGAACTGAACAGAAATTGGCAGCACACTGTGGCCATGATGAAGGCTAACAGCATACTATGGTGTATTAGCTGGATCATAGCCAGCAGACAGAGGAAAGTCATTATTTCCTTTACTAGGTGCTCATGAGATCTCATCTGAAATACTGTTCACAGGTTTGGATCCTTCAGTGCAAGAATACTGACAAACTGGAATGAGTTCAGTGGAGGGGCACCAAGATTGCCCAGGGGCTAGAGAATTTGTCCTGTGAGGAGAGGCTGAGGGAATGGAGTTTGATTATACTGAATAAAATAAAGTTTTGGAGATATCTTAAAACCACCTTCCAGTTCCTGGCAGGCTGTTACTGAGAATAAGGAGTCAGGGTATCAGGCTCCCAGCTGCAGAACAATAGGTAATGGTCATAAATGGTTCTTATTGGATGTTAAGGGTGAGAAAAAATTCACAGCAATGTAAAAAAGCATAGGAACAGGTTGCCCAGAGATGTTGTGCAGTCTCTGTCCTTAAAGGTTTTCAAGACCCAATTTGACAGAATTCTGCACAACCTGCTCTGACTTCAGAGTTGATCCTGCTTTGAGCAGCAAGTTGGACTACTGACCTCCAGAAATCCCTCCTAATCCAAATTGTTCTGGGATTCTAAACTATGGCCCTGAATCACGGCATAAAGTGGTAGATGCTTAGAGGCCGGTGCAGCACTGAATTGCTTTGTCATCTGTGCAAACGTACGGAAACTAATAAAGAACAGTAAATGGCTCCCCTGCTTCCACTCAGTTTCTAAATAGTCATTAACACCCCTAACCAATTCTGCATGTCCTGATCTTCAGTTTGAAGCCTGATTATCCTAAGGATCAGTGGAACAAAAGCCTTCTAATCTTTTCTAGAAGTATAGGTGCCAAATATAGATCTGGCTTAAAATATTAAAGTATATTATGCTAACTCTCTTTAAAAGCAACAAACCAATTAATCTTTATTTCTGCAGTTGTAGGCACATTCTCTTCTTTAGTTGTGGGTTCCTGCAATGCTACTTCATGCTACCTATTGTGAGATGATGAGTTAACGCAGATGACAGGGTATAATTTTCAAGGGCTCCCATGTCACAGAAACTCCATCTTTGGAGGTCTTCAAGATTCAGACAGGCAGAGCCATGACTGATGTGACTTAGTGTTGGCTTGCAGTTTGCCCTTGCAGGAGTACAGACTAGAGATTTCCAGAGGCACCCTGCAGGCAACAGTCTTATAATTTTTCAGGAGCCCCTCAACATAACTGTGGTACCTCACTGGTCATATAGTAGTCATATAGAATGGACCTTTTACAAGTCTGCAACTACTCCACTTACCATCCTAATCACAAAAGTCCTTTTCTCCAGCACATACATTTTCCGACAGTAAGATGGGGAATCAAATCTGCATGAACAAGAGTAAACTCTGGAGTCAAGGGATGGATATCTCCTCATACAGTCTCTGTTAAGGAGTCAGATAGAAAAACTGCTGTGCATGTCAGCTTGAAAAAAGGTCTTTTTTTGCTAAATTCCTGTGCTTTCAATGAAAAAAAATACAAGTGGGGAAAAAAAAGAAGGTACTATTTGAAAAGTCTCCTGGGTACATCTGTATAAAACAGATTATGCTTCTTTTTCATTTTAATTTCAGATCAAAGCTCTTCATTTTTTAAGTAGAGAACCAAAGGGATCAGGTAGAGTAAATATCCTCCTCTCTCCAATTTCATGTGCAAACAGCTGAGTTTTCAGGCTGAGAAGACAGGATTTAGTGGTTTTACTGCAAAAGAAAAATCTACATTTATATCCTGTTCTTCACATGGATGACTTTGCTCTTTCTCAATATCTTTTTAGTGTGATGATAATATCTAACTAGAGATGGACTCGCTGATATTGTCACAGTCCTGGAGATTGCTGCCAGGGACAGACTGAATAGGAGAGAGGGGAACAGGCTTGTAACGTTGGAGCAGGTCTCATGTAATGCATTGTACTGGTCACGGCTAATGGGGGTATAAAGTCCCATCCTCACATGTAGGACATACCTACACCTCCTCCCCCTCCATGTAGTCACATGAATAATGCCTCATTAATTACAAAAGCATTCCTGGTTCTGCTTTTCTATCTATAGTTCATTATCTTTTCTTCTATTTTCTGTTCAGTCTGCTCCATCAGTCCATCCTGTAGAAGACAGCCTACTTTGCACATAGGACTTCATGTGGTTGATCAAATCACGTAATGTTAGAGAGGTTAGGAAATGCACAGCCATTTTGTGCTAATAAGCTGTTACAGCCAGCTCAAAGGGGAATGCATTGTGCTGTGTGGCAGTGTCCTAACAACATTTTTCTCATGTCCTAGGAGACCTAGTCACAGCCTCTGCCAGAGGTCTGTCGGGACATTGTGATTCCACATCTATTAATACTACAAGCTGTTTCTGTAAGACACCATCCTCTCCCAAGTTCTTAGCAGCTTCCTAAGTACTCAGATATCCTAGAAAGATTTAGGTTGGAAAGGATCTCTGGAACTCTCTATTCCAACCCACTGCTAACAGCTGGATGGATTTCAAAGCTCGAGCAGGTTGCTCAGGGCTGTGTCCAGTTGAATTTTGAGTATTTCCCAACATGGAGACTGCACAGCATCTTGAGACACCCGTTCCAGTGCTGCACCACTCCTGGGGTAGGGGGACATGTGGAAGGAGAGTACTTCTGTCTGGTGAGGATTTCCTTTATTGCAGCTTGTGCCCATTGCTTCTTTTTCTTTCACTGTTCCTCCCTGCAGAACCGGTCTCTGTCTTCTCTATAACCCCCCCTCCCTTTCCATTTGGTAGAGGAGAACTGCAATTAGATCTCCCGCAAACCTTCTGTAATTCAGGCTGAACAAGTCCAGCACCCTTAGGCTCTCCTGGTACATCATGTACTCAAGCCCCCAAACACTTTAATTGCTCTCCATTGGATTCCAGTTAGTTGATACCTCTCTTGCACGGGGAGGCCCAAAATTGAGCACAGCATTCCAGAGGTGACAGTGCTGAGTAGAGGGGAATGATCATTTCCTCCAAGGTGCTGGCTATTCTTTTGATCACACATTTTAGTGTTCAGATGTCCTTCCTCACTGCAACTGCTGGCTCACCTTCAACTTGTTGTCCAGCAGGAATCCCAGGTTTTTCCCTCCAGAGCTGCTCCCTAGCCAGTCAGTGCCCAGCCTGTACAGGCACATGGGGTCATTCCATCCTAGAGCTTCACATTTGCCTTTGTTGAACTTAATGAGGTTCAGATCCAAATCATCACCAAATCCATCAGCACGTGAATGTCTATGTTATGTTTGTGGCTCAGTTAAGTTCCTAGGCTTAATACAAGAAGAACTAGCTGAAGTGTCATACCCACCATCATTAAACATGTTAGGCTAGATGTAATATTCTACAACATCTGTGAAAATAATGGTTGAAGTAGATATTTCAAATCTATATTAAAATATTGTCCAAAGGTCCCAGGCAATGTACAGGCTATATTACACTCCACTGCTGTACAAACACTGACAGAGGCTGTTCCTGGCCAAACCAGTCATTCAGATTTAAATCCCATGCAGCTGAGGTCCATCGTACTCCTATTTTGAAATTTGTCTGCTAATAAATACATAACCAGGCAGGTTTTGCTCCCAACAGTTGTATCAAAAACAGAAGTTTGATCATGACATGAGACCAATGTTTTTGTACCAGCTGCCAACCTTGAATGAACTTTCCTAACCAAGGCAGAAAACCTTAAGACCTAAGATTTATAATAAGAATGCTATTGCAAAATTTTACTCCACAAAAGCCTGCAGTTCTTCCCATCTAGAAGGGAACTGTACAAGTGCATGTTTGCAGACTCAGCTTCAATCTGAGCAATATCATTATGGAGCTAGATTTATTACTGGGGGTGGGGGAGAAATCCATTTCTGATGTTATCTGTTATGTCTTCTTCAGCTTTTTGCTAGTTTGATAATAATCTGCTAATGCTACTTTTTTTTTTTTATGTTGGCTTCCAAAGTTGTCAAAAACTATCCTTTAATGCACAGATAAGATCATGGCCTTGTACATAGAGTAACATACTCCACCGAGAGGCCCTCTGATTTATTTGGCAACTGAAATGTGGTAACTCTGGAAGTTATGCAGCAAGATTAAAGTTAAGATCATCCAATAAACCACAGATTTGTCAAGTTCCTTCTAAATAGGAAGTTTTAGGAGAAGATAGGTCCAATTTTCAATGTGGCACACTTTATGTTAGTATAAACTATATTTTACCATAATTGAGCCTGTCTGCATTGACATTTTTAGACCAGTTTCCCAAACTTAATAGGAGCATATGCAAAGTTACCATTTGTCCAAGAATGTCAAGGCATCAACCACTTACAGACAAGCTCCAACAACTTTTTATATCTGTGTGATGATAATGGCTCCCCAGGAGTGCTGATGCTCCTGCGTGGGATACAAGGGGCTTCCATAAGATGCGGAACAACATCTGAACAAGAATCAGCCTTAGAAATCCTCACTGGCGCACTTCCTGGAGGCTGTCATGCCAGCATGTCTACAAACAGGTCATAAAACATGGCCCCAGTGCAGGACCCATGCTAAAAATATCCAAGAACTGCTTATTTACTCAAGTGCCACCTGATTTCTCTGTGACCAGACGGCTGCCCTTGTCTTTCTAGCAGCTGTCACTGCCACCACCGGCCAATTTCAACAAAATGTAACAGAAAGGCATAAAATTCTGATATAGCAAGTTTCCACATCTTCCACAGAGGAGAGAGAACCTAGAAATTTCCCTCTGAAGAACAAAAAAAAACCCTGAGTCCTTAGTAACATAGAACAATACTTACACAATCCATCCTTGAATGCATGCATAGGAAAAAGATTTGGTCGATTCCAGTGCTTAGATTGCTCCTGATATGTGTAGTGGAGCATTTGCACATGTTCTCCTTGGAAAAACGTAAGGTTTGTAGTGGTTAGACAAGTGGCTAGCCAGCAGGAAAAGCAACACACAGAGCCTTCATTTAGATCTGTATTTAAGAAATTCAGCAAAGGGTTTTCCTGCTGGATGGCCACATTTTAAGCCTGCTGTGAGCTTGTCCAAGTGCTCTGTTAATATTTGTGAAAGTATGGGGCTAAACCCCTGGCTGCCTATTTCACGGCATGTTCCTGGCTTTAGTCAGTTGGTGAATATAGAGAGAAGTGGGGGGCAGGGGAGATACAACTCAACTATTTGGAAAACAGAATTATTTTTTTGATGAATTATGTACCTTTGCTGTATGGTTCTCAAGAAGTATCTACAAGGAATGAGTGGGAGTTGCATTTCTCAACCTGAAAACACCTCAGGCTTTGGGAAAACCTTGTCTCAGAGAGGAACACAATGTGAAATTCCCCTTCCACACACACACAGAGGCACGGATTTCAAGGTTGTAGGAACGGATTTCAAGGTTGTAGGAATGATTGTTGAAGCACAGGGATAATTTAATTTTTATATGGTAGTAAGCTTATTTTCTAATATAAAGGATTGTTCAAGGGGAGGGGGAAAAAAAAGAAATGAAACCCAACAAAAAAAAAACCCACTGTATTTTAAAATTGCCCAAATGAGATGTGGAAAAGTTTAACACACAAAAACCGCTCAACAACATGAAACCTTATGGAAAATTAAAATAAATAAACATTTCCTCATTGAAAAAGAAAACAACAAAAGCCACCAATAAATTCTGAAGTTCATCTAGAATTTCTGGAGCAAGTATATCTCTCCAGTATCTACAGTAAGCCATAGTGTTGGAACTAAGGAGATTTGTCAGCAATTTCAGTCAGGTGCACTAAACCACAGGGATAAAAAAGCACTTCAACACTGAGCACTTCTAATACCCAGCTGATCCCTCAGAAATCTGAAGATAAGCAGCAGCTGAGGCAGAGGAGCCCCAGGGTGGTTTAAAGTGATTAAGCAAGAGCACAAACAGCTAGGGAGAAAGGAAAATCTCTCAAGTGCAAAGGATGGCTAGTGAGCTCCTGCTCTTTAGCAGACCGGTTTTTCCTTGGAGGATGCTGGAGAGCCTGGACAGAAGATGGTGTCTGTCCCAGCCTCGGGGTGGCACAGCAGTTACAAGAACTCCAGCTCTCTCTACCTAAAAGCCAGGTTCCTGAGGCTATGAACTTTGTGTGTGGTTTAGACTTTTAAATGTAAGCTGATAGCTGGCCATATTACGCCCACCCCAGCAGAGAAAGCCTGGAGTTGTCTATCGCAACATAGCCCTGCAGCCAGGGATGGGTGGGCTGAGTCTCGCCTCGGGGGTGAAGAGCATCTCCAGCACAAGCATGAACCTAAGCAGGGGCGCAAGCAAGCTTCATGAACACTTGCACAGTGAGAACTTGTAACTGGCTGAGGAAGAGAAATTCACTGGGAGGGGGGAGGCATCTTTTACTTTTTTCCATTTCAGTTCTTTAGGATGCTTCATGTTTTAGTCTGCTGTGCTGCCTCTAGTAAAGAAGGGTATTGCATATGGGCAGAGGTGCCTTGTCATCCGGTAGCAGCTTCCACCTGGAGAGTCTAAGGTGAAAAATGGGTTCATAGACCCCAGTTTCCTTTCTCAGGCAGCACTAGTGATGAATTGTATTAGACCGTCCTCCAATTTAAAGCCTGTACCAGCTCCTGTCCTCACGTGTTCAGCCACAAGGCTGCCTCACAACTGTACTCTGAAAACATGCAAAAGATGTCTAAATTGTGATCTAGAAATATCTTCAGGCTCTGTTTAGCCTGTTAACACCTCTGGGTGACTACCATCCACTGCAAACATAGATGTAGATGTCATTATTTGGTACCTAACTCTGTTTTCCCATCAATCACAGTAACCACCCCATCACTCAATACATCACAGTGGTTTGAATCAAATTAAGCTTTTTCAAATGAAGAAGGTAAGCAGGGTGGTACCTTTGCTTCCTGTAAGAGAACACCCTATGGGGCAGATCACAACACTGTCAAGGGAGAGATCTGAGCAAGAGGTCAGCAGCTATACAACAAAATCACTTAGTACGTCTGTGGGAATTAAGGTAGGAAGGGACTTCTTGAGGTCATCTAGGTCAATTCCTTAGGCCATAACTTCAAACTTACATCAGGTTGCTCAACAATTTCCTACTCTTGAAACTCTCCAAGGACGGAGATGTAACCTCTTGGAGTTTTGCAAACATTGAACCACTCTCATGGTGAAAATGTTTTTTTTCATCACATCAGAGAAGATACAGGAGTCATCATTACAAACTAGAAATTGCAGGCTCAGAACTTTTTACTTCCCACACAAGAAGATTTAGACTAGAGCTATGCACAGCTGCATATCTGGACAGAAATCTAAAATTAGTAATATGTTTTCTGGTTTCAAATCTACGTTAAGAGCCTCTCCTACTGAAAGTATCTAAAATACACAGGTTTCTGTCTGAAAACAACATGCTAGGGTTTGTAGAAAAAAAATTAAAAAACCCAGAATAATCAAAACTTCATAGTCACAATGCATAAGAGAGAGAGAAAGTGAATATCCACATGTAGTTTTCTTTGGTGACTAACTCTTAGCATCCCATTTGGACCTATAAAATCCCATCAGCTGTTCTTGGCCCTTAAGATAAACATGCCACATTAGTTCTAAGGTTGCCTGTAACTTTAAAGTCCTCAGTGAGAAATATTAACAGAATTGATAGATTTTTGTTTAAACTCTGTATAATGCTGATAACACTCAGGAGAAAAGGCTTTGCAT
The DNA here is from genome assembly GCA_013398295.1 of Chionis minor. Lineage (NCBI taxonomy): Eukaryota > Metazoa > Chordata > Aves > Charadriiformes > Chionidae > Chionis > Chionis minor. The sequence goes on from VZSF01010994.1 coordinate 1,483,318, forward strand.
GTTTATAAGCAGAGAATACAAGTATTTACATTGTAAAGCTGGACTGCACGAAACTGGCAGTTTCCCCTGTTGGGCCTTCAGAAGCAGAAGGATAGAGGTTCCTCTGGCAAGACAAGAGAGGAAAATGCATATCTAATTTCAGCTGAGTGTTAAGACAGCAACAAAGTTCCCCCAGTCAAATCTGCCTGCTGGTATTTTAAATAACACTGGGGTGTGTATTTCCACCATACTTCTAGCCTAAGCATATTCACCAGTCGTTTCTGTGTGTTGTTATTGTCAAAAGACATATCAATATCATCTGTCTTAGCCCCATAAACTTGCAGAGTAGCTGCCTCACTCATTTTAAGCTCGATTTTTAAAGATGCTTTTTCTCTCTGCAAAGACCATGACATAGTTGGACACTGAAAATAAATCTGTACACTGCATCCTAGTTGCAGACCTGCAAAGGCTCCCTCATACAGATACTTGGTGCAGTAATGCAGGGATCATGACTGTGATAAGAAATTCTTGCTTTACCCATAGCCTTGGGAAAGTCACTGTGCTTCCTTAGTTTGGATCGGAACCAAGATGAGTTTTGAAGCTCATCTCCTGATCATACCCACTTACATGTCATGGGGCAGTCTCATGAAGGGTGAACCTGATTACTTCCAGATGAGACTTAGTCTTAGTGAATTCACCTGCTGCCAAGCTGCCTTCAATCTCCACAACCCCAACAAGCCCTTCCTTATTTTTGAGTATGACATCCAGCAGAGTACCTCCTTTCATTGACTCCTCTACCACTTGGGTGAAGCAGTTGTCATCAGTGCTCTCCAGGAACCTCCTGGATTGTTTATGTCTTGCTGCATTATCCCTTCAGCAAATATTGGTGAGGTTGAAGGCCTCCATGAGGACCAGGGCCTGGGAACGTGGGGATGCTTCTCTCTCTCTAGAGAGAGTGCCTCATCCATTTGTTCTGCCTAGTCAGGAGGTCCAAGATGCAGATGCCCACTACACTGTCACCCTTATCTGCACTCTTGTTAGTCCTCATCCATAAGGTCTCAGCTGGCCCCTCATCCATCACCAGGCGCTCCAGCTGCTCTCTCACATAAAGGGCAGTTCCTAGTCTTCCCAGCCTGTCCTTCCCAAAGAGCCTGTATCCCTCCATTGCAACACTCCAGTTATGGGAGCCACCCCATTTTGTCTCTGTGATCCCGGTGGGGTCATAGGCCTGGAACCGCACACACATTTCTAGCTCCCTATGTTTATTCCACATGTTGTGTGTATTGGTGCACAGGTACTCCAGAGAGGCACCCTGGCATGTTCATTTCCCAGAAAGAGTCTGTTTCCCTTCCCCCTTGCCTCAACAGTGTCTTGTGGGAACTTCCTTTCTTACATGCAAATATTGGAGGTGACCCCACTTAAGCCTTGATTTGTTGATTTTGTCTTCCCTTTTGTACACATCACATTTGCTTGTCAGTCCTGTCCATCACTCCTTCACAGGGCTACTGTTAAGTCTCCCTCCCACATAATTCCTAATTTAAGACCTTCTTGCCAAATCAGCCATCCTACTGGCAAATATGCCTTTGTCCTGCTTAGTGAGGTGGATCCCATCTCTCCCGAGTAAATGCTGATCTTCAAACAGGGTCCCATGGTCCAAACCAAAACCCTGTCGCTGATACCAGCTCTGCAAGTGGCTGTTGACACACAGTCCCCTCCTCTTCCCCTCACCAGCAGGACTGAAGTGAACACCAGCTGGGCCACCATGCCCCTGACTATGTCTCTTTCTCTGTCATACTCTCTGATGCTGCACAGCCAGCTAACTTCCTCACATCACTCCTCCACCTGGTGACACAGTTCTTCAACAGCAGCAACACCTCCTGCAGGACAGAAGTCCATCTCTTCCAGCCTCAGAGAAGCCACCAGCACTCCCTGCAGCCTGGGAGTTGTAGGGCTGCATTCACAGTCCAATGCTCCACATGGGTAGAGGCCCTGGCAGGAACAGCTGCACATCACCACCATACCTGAAAGTGTTTAAGCTGACTTGAAATCAGATGAGGACCTCTTCTCCGCATCCTTCAGAACAAGCCGCTGTCTCTGTTGGCTGTGCTCAGGACCTGGCTCTCACATAGGTCTCTCCCTCGCACTAGTTGAAAGGGTTCTTGACCCTCCATAATCCGGGGCAGCTACAACAAGGCTTCAGGCATCCTTGGGTCAAGGGCAGCTGACCAAGCTTGTTAGAAGCTGCTGGAACTTTTAACAAAACAAGTTTTCTTATGTGCCTTTAGAATAGTTGGATGCAATGAAATTTGCATTTTCTATGGGAAAACTGTTCTAACACACATCATCAGCCAAAGATATTGTGGATCATTGATAAAATGTGCAACCTGAGAACTGCCTTTTGAGGGTTTTTTATTTGTATTGTTTCATATGGCTGATAATACCAACTTCAAAGCTGTCAAGAACACAAGGGAACATTGAGGGAAGATGCAAACCTCCCATAGATACAAAGCAGCAAGGCCTATGTTTCCTGAATGTTTCCTTAAGTCTTTCAAATATTTAAGTGATTTACTCCATCTGCATTAAGCCAAACTGTTTGACCTGTTGTTTTGCATTCACCTAAACTTACAGGGACCTCCAAACAATTATGTCCCTTTTGGCAACTGGTGGACTCTACCAGTTAGCTGACCAGACTCTGAATTCATTCTGTATTTGCTCCATATGGCGCCTGTTAGTGCTAAGGAATGGAATTGCCTTCTTTTTCTATGGGATCTTTCTCCAGTGAGAGCTCGCTTGTGGCTGCTCATTAATCTGTGCAGCATCCATCTGAGAGCACGCAGCTTTTCACCATCGCCCTCCAGTGACAGTGGTATCTGACCCCACAACAAGGAGGAGAGGGTGGCAGCGATAAGTTGAGTGGTTGTGTTAATAATGGAAGAAGGTTTTTCAAGAATAGGCTAAGTGAAGTCTCCGGGGAGCAGATTTCTTCACTGCAATTTGTCACAACCCAAAATTCCCCAGCTGGAAAATGTTGCTGTTTTGTGTGCAGAACTTTTCATTTCAAAATTAAACATTTCAGTGACACAGTCTGAATCCTGAGCCTTACCCAGCTTTGAAGTGCCTCACAGGCGCAAGCATAGCACAGATTTTCTGTACCATGAAGAACTGATCCAAAACTTCCCAGGGCTCCTGCTGTGGAGAGTTGCCAGTAAGTAATCAGGAAATCCTCTGTCTTGCCCTTTGAGACAAGCCACAAAGTTTGTCCTAGGGCGATGGGCTGCAGAAGCCTGAGGGCTACAAGCCTTGGGACTGGGTTGAAGTGAGGCCAACTTCTGCCTGTGGTTTTGCAGGAGTTTTCTGAAAGCAATATATCATCAGACACTGTATTTTCAGAGCTAATATTTTTCTGTGAAAGCATGGTTCCTTGGAAAATACTAAGGCAGTTTTCTTCTTACTATCAGAGAAAGGTCAGCCTTCCATTCCTCCAGAAACTCTAGCTATGCTGGCACAGGGCTAACTGACAGGAATGCTGCAGGCTCAAGTGTTTACTTGGGTAAAAAATAATTTTGCAAAAATCAATAATTCCTTCTAAGGTTTTGCAGCCGTATTGACAATCGATTGTGATGTCCTTGCCTGTGGACTCAATAGGCATTTCATTCAACCTGGCAGAAACAAACTCTCTTTATACTCCAAAACTACCTCAGGTAGATGCTAATTTTTATATTCCCCAACCTCCCTGCCCCCATAACCTTATTTTCAAAGTTGATGACCACTCAATACTCACACTTCAGTAAGTCAAACATTTTCCAGACCTTTTTCTTCTTTAAGGACTTACGTACATTTTCAGCTTTTTTACAGACAGTGTCTTGCATAAAACATTGTCTCTTTAGGTGAAGAGGGCGAGAGGATCTGATTGCTTTGTGGTATGGTTTGGTTTTTCTTATGGCCAAAAATATCTGGAGTTGAAACCAGAAACTGTCATTTCTAGAAGGACTGCTTATTTGTCCGTGATAATGAAAAGCCATATTGTTAGTTCATTAAGCAGACTTACTCAGAAAGACTGGGAAATCAATTAAAAAATTGGGTGAACTGGAGGACTAGAATGAAATAAGTGTGTATATTTAGAGATCAAAAATAATTTCTTCTCACTACTATGTATAGTGGTGGACTGGAAAAGAATGAAAATGAGGACTCTATATACTTCTTGATTGCAGATGATTACAAGACATCAATAGGACAAGACTATGAAAGCCACTAAGAAAATCCTTGAATGCATCAAGAAAGGTATTTCCAGCAAATAGCACAATACAAATTATTTTGCACTAGGTATTGGTAAGTTTTCCTCTGCGGTTTGAAGAGGATGAATTATAACTGTAACAGACACAGAACAAACACAAGTAGGATGATCCGGGAAGGAGAAAAGAAAACTAAAAAAAGAAAAGAAACTAAAAAAAATGTTTACTTTATTTAGCTTAAAAAAATGAAGTTGAAAAGGGGGTATGATTTCTTCTTTATTTTCCCAGGAGGGAAAATACAAAGGAGGAGAAACTTCTAAGCTAAAAGACAATGTCGGCAGAAGAACATATGGTCTGTTTATTTATAGTCCCCAAGGAAGGATGTGGGCTGAAAATTTGGGAGAAGTTTCTAATGATCAGAGCTATGAAGTCCTGGAACAGCCTTGCAGGACTGGGGGACAAAAGAGTTACTTTTGATATAGAGCTTGATCAGTTCTTAAATTGCAGGATTTAAGAGACAACTTGCAATACTGTGAACACGGGTATGATGATTAAAGAAGTCATAGGAGGCCTTGTATTCCTGCTCAGACACTGTATTGAAGTTTTAAAAAGAGGGGGGATGGGGGACGGGGACTGGAATGAAGAGGGGGGGAACGCAAATAGTGAATGCTTTAACTTCCAAAAAATTATGCTCTGAACACCACCAAAGTTTCTTAGTAGCAGGTCCTTTTGTAAATAACTCATTAAGGTAAAATGAGTCAGAAAGCATAGAACAAGCTTTTTTTAGTATTGTTAAAATATGGGCCACGTATATTTTTGTAAGACTGTATCTGAGAAAAATTCAGGCTGGTAAAGAGCAAATAAACCAACCAACCAAAATACTTGAAAACAGAAATTTAAGACAACCTACAACAACAAATCTCAAGCATTATCGTATTTCTTTTTCTGTACGCTGCTAGGACTGCAAACACCATTCTGCGACCTAGCAGTGGACAGAAAATAGCAGAAGTGGCAGACAGCCTTCAACTAGGCCCCAGTACAGTTGCTGCCATCTTTCCACTTAGTCTCTCAGCCTTTTCCATCTGCTTCTTTTTATCTCTTTCTTACACCTCTTTTTCTTTACTGGGTTGGTTTTTTGATTTTTCCTCTTTTGGTCTTCTCTTGCTGCCAAGTAATTTGGAACAGGGAATGATGTCAATGTCATGTGGAGGAAAAGAGAATCACGAGACTAGAGCAGGTGACTGCAGAAACTACTGTAGAGCAGAGCTGGGAAACATTTGCATCATTTTTTCCACATTATGTTTATCAGTCAAAGTTCTCTGAATCTTTCCTGTTACTACTAATCTTCGTGAGGTCATGAAATCACCAGAGCTAAACAAAGGTAAGCCAGACCCTTTGCCAGAACTGTTCTTGACTAAAAACACAATAGGAAGCAAGTGAAGTCTTTATTTAATCTACAATGTAGATTAACATGGTTCTGCCTAATGTGCAAATATCTAATGTGTGCGACATTTAGTTAGCATTATACAAATACAACACTTTGAACATGAAAAGCTATAAATTTTGTACATTACCACCCGTCTCAGTTGACCAAGAATGTCTACACATTGTGTACACACATAGTAGTACCTGCAGACAAACACATCCCAGGTCAGCATAGTATTGATATTATATTACCAGAGTCCTGTACAAGGGTATTGACTATGGAATATCAGAAAGGCAGCACAAATATAATAGAACATTGTTTCCAGAAGCAGGTTTCCTGTGAACTTGAACACTTGAACTTTCTTTCACTAGAGAACACAAAAGCAACTCTTCACATGAACTTAAATAACCCAAAGGACTGAGAAGAAACAACACTCAAGAAGCAATAGTGGTTCCTCAGGAGGAACTAAGATCCTGCTCATTGCAGAGAGGCTACCAAGACTTCTTCAGCCCTCAGGCTATTACCTCTCCTTCTCCCTTCCCCCCCTACTTTCCCATGTGAGCACGAATGATACTGCCAAGGGAGACCTAGAGGCATATCAGGTGTGACCATATGGCTCAGGAGGCAATGATCAAGGGCATGAGGGCCCAGGTGCTGTTCACCTTGATCCTGCCAGTGAGATGAAAGGACTTGAGGAGGAGTAGATGGATCCCACAGGTCAGTGACTCTTTGTACAGCTGGTGTTGGCAACAAGGTTTTGGCTTCTGTGATCATGGGACCCTGTCTGAAGTTCAACAATAGTTTGGAAGGAACAAGATCCACGTGACCAGGTGTGGAAAAAGCACGTTTGTCAACAAATTGTCCAACTTGCTAAGAGCTTTAAAGTAAGAACAAAGAAGGAGGGAGAGAGTGACCAGTAATCAAGTGAAGTAGTGGATGGGGTTAGCAAGCAAAGAGTCTGGGATGATGGGAACTGAAGGAACCTTGTAAGCAAGAAAACAGGGCTGAAGTGCGGTCACCTCAAGCATATGCACATAAATAAGGAAGTACCTATGAAACAGCATTATGCTGAAAGTTCTCATACCTTTTCTGGGCAACCAGCACATCAGGGAGCCTCTCTGATGTTCTAGTACACCAGTGCATACACCACAGGGTACAGCAGGAGGAATTAGAAGACTATGTACAGTTACTGGGCTTCAGTCTCATTGGTATCACAGAGGCATGGGATAGGTCACATAACTCAAATTCTGCTAAAGAAGAATCCAGGCTCTTCAGGAAGGACAGGCCAGGAAGGTGAGGAGGAGGTACCCTTTATATGAGAACACCATGGGGATGCATGGAGCTCTGTCTAGAAAAGGGTGATGAGAGAGCGGAGTGCTTAGGGGTCAGGACTAGTGGGCAGACCAACATGGGTGACATTGTTGTGGGTGTCTGCTACAGACTGCCTGATCAAACAGAAGGAGAATATGAGGCCTTCTTCAGACAAGTGGAAGAAGCCACACATTCACAGTATCTGGTCCTTATGGGGGACTTTTAGCTTCCCAATAGCTTCTGGAGGGACAACACAGCAGGGCGTAAGCAGTCCAGGAAGTCTCTGGAATGCACCCATTACAATTTCCTAACACAGGTGATTGAGGAGAAAACAAGGAGAGTCACTCTGCTAGACCATATGTACAAAAGAGGAAGGATTGATCAGGAATGTGAAGGTTGGGAGCAGTCTTGGCTGCTGTGACCATGAGAAGGTAGAGTTCAGGATTCTCAGAGGAGGGAGCAGGACAAAAAGTAGGATAACAACCCTGGACTTCAGGAGACCAGACTTTGACCTCTTGAGGTACCTACTTAGAAGAATCCCATGGGATAAAGCCCTTGAGAGAAGAGAGGTCCAAGATATCTGGTTGATACTCAAGGATCACCTCTTCCAAGCTCAGGAATGGTCTATCTTAACAAGCAGAAAATCAAGCAAAGGCAACAAAATCCATCTGGAGGCTAGTCACTAGTGGTGTATCCTAGGGATTGATACTGGATCCAATACTGTTCAAAATCTCCATTAATGACCTGGGTGATCAGAAAGAGTGCATGCTCACCAAGCCTGCAGGTAATAAAGGATTTAGAGGAGAGGATGGTATATCAGATAGTTGTGCTGCCATTCAGAGGGACATGAACTGAAAACATGAACTGAACATTCAGAGGGACATGAAAAACTGGACAGAGAGGAACATTATGAAGTTGAACAAAGGGAAATGAAAAGTCCTGCTCCTTGGGAGGATAACTCCATGCACCAACACACACTGTGGGTGGACTGGCTGGAAAGCAGATTTGCAAAGAGCATTTTGGGTTTCATGATAGACAGCAGATTGATCATGAGCCAGCAAAGGCCCTTGCAGCAGAGAAAATCAGCAGCATCCTGGGCTACATTAGGAAGACCGTTGCCAGCAGTTTGAGGTAAGTCATACTCTCTACTCGCAACTGGTGTAGTGATCCTGATCACGAGAGCACTGTACATGGAAGAGTTACCAATCCACATATCGGTTAACCTGAGCAGATGCAGGTCTGTGCTGCACGGACAGCACGGCCTTCAGACCATTCACGCTGCACAATGGCTTCAGGATGAGCTCAGCCAGCTTATGGCAACAGAGGACCCTGCAGGCAGCTCCCACTTGGCACTCGTGATTGCACCGCCTGCCTGGCCTTGCCTTTTCCTAAATGTGCAACAAGACATTCTTGTGCAAACATCCCTTTTGTTTTATACTAGAAATCCTGAATAGAGTTGTCTTCTCTTAAGAAAATCCTATAGTAACTTGAATGACCAAAATGAGGTAACCCTTTCTATGGATGGAGTCTGCATGGCGTGTTGATTGGAAGCCCATTTAATGCTACGCAGCTTGGGGTTCCCAGCATCTGAGAGGGATCTAAGATCACCTATACTTTCTTTATAACATTAGCTCTAATAAATACTATTTTAAATGATACTTTCCAGAGTCTGAGTGCCTTTTCTACTGGAATCACAAAAAACCAGCACCTCGTGTTGCAGAGCAACTAGTGAATACATGTCTGCAGTGCTGTGCTCTGGGGTCCTCAGTGCAAAAGAGGAATAGAGTTACTGGAGCAAGTAGAGCTCAGGGCCACAAGACGGTTAAGGGACAGTCCAGCCTGGAGAAATGAAGACTTGGGTTGCTGTGTCTCATCACTGTGTACAAATATCTGGTGGGAGGGTGTAAAGAAGATGGAGCCAGACTCTTCTTAGTGGCAGCATGTGACTGGACAAGAAGCAACGAAATCAAGTTGAAATACAATTCTAATAGAAGGTAAGAAAAAACTTTTTTACTATGAGGTTGTACAAATACTGGAAGAGGTTGCCCAGAGAGTTTGTGGAGTTTCCATCCCTAGAGGTATTCAAAACCCAGCTGGACAGGGTCCTGGGCAACTTCTTGTAGCTGAAGCCTCTTTGAGAAGGAGGATTGGACTGGGCAATCTCCAAAGGTCACTTTCAACCTCAACAGTTCTATCATTCTGTGAACTTCCCACTGGTGATGTGGCAGTGCAAAGCAGTGGAAGAAAAAAAACATGGGATCCTACCAAGGCCACAGAGCTTCTGGTGAAGTACAGGGTTGGTCTCAGCCACACTATCCCGTGAAATGTTTACAGTGAACTCAGATAGCTCTGGGGATACAATCTGGAAAAGGGTGGAAAGCCAAAACTTCCAGGTCCTCTTCTGCTGTGCAGCTTTCCAGCCACTCTTCCCCAAGCCTGTAGTGCTGTATTGCATTGTTGTGACCCAAGTGCAGGACTTGGCACTTGGCCTTGTTGAACCTCATGCCATTGCCCTGGCCCCATCAATCCAGCCTGTCCAGATCCCTCTGTAGGGCCATCCTACCCTCAAGCAGATCAAGACTCCTGCCCAGCTTGGTGTCATCTGCAAACTTGCTAAGGGTGCACTCGATCTCCTTGTCAAGGTCATTGATAAAGATATTAAAGAGAACAGGTCCCACTACTGAGGCCTGGGGAACACCACTTGTGACGAACTGGTTTTAGCTCCATTCACCACCGCTCTTTCGGCCGACCATCCAGCCAGTTTTTAACCCAGCAAAGCATATGCCCTTGCAAGCCATGAGCAGCCAGTTTCTCCAGGAGAATGCTGTGGGAAATGGTGTCAAAAGCTTTACTAAAGTCTAGGTACAGATCATTCACAGCCTTTACCTCATCCACTAACTTGGTCACCTTGTCATAGAAGATCATGTTAGTCAAGCAGGACCTACCTTTCATAAACCCACACTGACTGGGCCTGATAGGCTGCTCTTTAGATGTCCCTAAATGCATCACAACACCAGGATGGTTTGAACAGTAAGGGAAATGAGGCCTTTAGAAAGCTGCTGGGGATACTGTCACAGAACAATGGAGGAACAAGCCATCATCCAGTGCGTGATGAACACAATATCAAAGCACTTACAGAGATCAAGAACAACAAAAGGAACAAGGTGGACTTCTGTATCAGCAGGCACCCTAGAGCAGCATGAAGTATAACTTGGGCCAGTTTACCTGGGTAGACAAGTCAGAGACCGAGAGATGAAAGGAGCAGTTGCTGAAACAAACTAATAAAATAAATAGCTACAAGCAGGTATTTAAAGCTCTGAAAGGATTTAAGGATTAAGTGGCTGTGCTTTTAATGAAAGCAGGTAAATCTCATTAAAACTAGTGGCACTACTACAGAACAGGGAATATCAAACCCTGTACTTAACCTCCTGGCAAGCTGATATGTCCTGAGCTCCAATGATTGAGTTGCATTTTAACTAGCAATTACAGTGTTAAAGTTTTACCTTGGTTCCTTAGAATAATTTGAATAGCTCTGACTAAACAATGCTTATTTCTTCAGCTGTCTGAACTGAGTGGTTTAACTGCATCAGGAATAATTGTATGAGTCATGAGAGTAACTGCCCAACGTCCATTAAGTTGTACAAACCAAAGGTGTGTAAAGTCACAGAAATAGCTTCCACTTCTCCTTCTCCGCAGCTACACTCATACTACATACACAGTGGAGAGGTGTCACTGCCTCTTTCCCACCCCATGAAAGGCACAATCAGACAGCAAATTTGTGACCTGAAAAGTAGCCATGGTTGCCATACTGGCAGAAGGTGAAGGGTTGTGGCATTATACCGCTGCCAGAGATGGCTTAAGATCCCTGCGTTGGTCAAAGCCATGACTCAAGCTACCTTCTCATCCACAATGCAACAAAGCAGCCCCTTTCCTCTTCACAGGTTTGAACTTGTATGCTGGGGTTTCATGAGTCAAGCCAGAAGAAAGTCAGCAGACCCACCAAAGACAGGCTTTTGGCTTTCTCCCTCTTATCACTCATGAGCTGCTCAGATGCTCTTTCCTTGCAACACTGCTGTGAGGTTTCAGCACTGCTCTTTTTCTTGTATTGTACATGGGGACGTAAGGTGGGGTGATTTGTACAATGGTAAGCTTTGAGGGTCTGAAGCTTGCTGCTGAGTAGTAAATACTGAGTGAGAATGAGTCAGGTTGTGAAGTGCATGTACAGAACACCCATTTTTAAATATGCAGCAAATTCTTAAAGTTGCACCTTCGTATGAAACCTCGCAGTGTTCAGCATTCAATATGGAGTGATGCAGGAGTTATATCTGAGGTCATTTTTACAAGCCCAAGTGAAGAAAAAAAAAAAAAAAGATGTTTTTACAGACAAATGCTGAACTCTGCCATCATAGTCACAAAATAAGAATTGCGGTGTGGTTATGTCCATTGTATATTGGGGTCCACAACGCAAGAGGTGCCAGGGAATGGACAGACCTGTAACAGCTACACAGACAGTATCATCCAGCTTAGCTCCTCATTCACCCACAGGGTCTGCACTCCTAAGCGTCCATGCTTGCAGCCTCCCTTTTGGAGAGAAACAGTTATCTCTTTCCAAACAGAAAGCCAGGAACAATTCTGGGGTGCCAGACTCATTCCTTCCTGGTGCTGTGGATAAGATGTCACCCTGTCATGCCTTCCCAGCAGGCCTTAGAGCCCAGCACAAACCTACGTATGCTTCATGTCACCTTCCCGGGCATACAGAGCACCCATGATAAAGTGCATTTTGGCAGAGCTGCAACACAATGCTTGATATGGAAAAAACACCCAAAGCCAAATAAATAATTAAAACTTAATTACATCAGGGATGTGTTGCACAAAGGCTTCATCAGAAGGGCATTAGAAGTCCTAAGCAAGAATCCTCAGCTTTGGTTGGCCTGGACTCAGGGGTGGAATAGATAATCCCAACTGAGTAGACACTCAACGTTCATTATCCTCTCAGTTAAACCTTGAGTTTCAAACATTTTCCTTCTGGTTTCTGAACCTTTTATTCACACTAGCTTCATCCTTTCCAGCATTTAATCTCATTTCTTTACGTGAACAAAGGGTTGTAATTTTATTGCAAGGTTTAGTATTAACCACAAAGCTGGGAAGAGCAGGGACTATCACATGATTCCTAATAAAAGCAAGAGAGCTGGTCCAACATGCATTGGCTTCCCAAACAGTCTGCCCTCCTGTCTGGGGGCAGACTAAATGGAAAACCCTGTTTAGAAGCATTTTTATTTTTGTTTAATTAAATCCACATTGCTGAAATATAAATATAAATTTGAAAAGAGCTGTCTAAATGTGGAAGTGTTGGACACAAATTTGCATGGGAAATTAAAGAAATACTGTGCAACAAAAGAAAGAAAATGCATCAACGATATAGCAATTTTTTGGTAGTAATTTCTTCATGAAACAAGACTTACAGATGCAGTTCATGTGCAGGTTAGTATAGGCATCTATGTGCTCCATCATTCTTTCCAATTGCTTCTGGACGCATGGACAGTTCCAGCCTAGTCTGATACAAGTTTAAAGGTTTCAATGTTAATTAAGTTCATGCATCCTTCCTGAAAATAATCAGGAAGAAAGAGGCTTTGTCAAGACAATCATTGAGAAAACAGAATCTATAATCTGTAAACATCAAAAAAAGAAAAGGATGGTTTCTGTTTCTTTCCTTCAGTTTATGCCTCTAAACACAGTGGTTACTGTCAGGAAATATGTTTACATTGTCCTGAGATAGAGTCATGATAACTGTAATTAACATTAGAAGTCAATGTTGAAATGCATAAAAAAGTACATAAATGTATTCTTTTACACACAAAATGCTAACCTGAAAAAATCAAGATAATCAACAAATCAACAAATCATCAAATCATCAGTTTGTGGAATCAACTAGACTCATACCCCTTTTATTAACGTGTTTAATACTCCCCTTATTAATGTGCCATTTAATTGTCCTATTCCTTAATAACCTATGCAGAGTATATATAGACTACCCCCACCTTAGGATATATTCCTACAATATATAATTATATATATTATATATATTATNTCAATGTTTTCAAACTAAATAAAACTCATCATAGTCCTCCAAGCCCTATTTTCCCATTTTATATAGCTACATTTTTCTATATATATTTTCCTATTTATATTTTTTTAATTTCTATTTAATAGCAAGAGAAAATTAAAGCTCACGTCACCTTCAGCAATTAGAAACATCTTTTTACATTCTCACAGAATGATTTCTTTTCCTTTTTAATGTATTTAAGAGTTCTTGGAATAATTATATGGAAAAGAGAATGAGGTAAAGGACCAAAGGATTAGGAGAGAGATAAGGAACTCACTTGATAAAATTAATCTTACAGGTATTTCTCTAGACACTGGTTGCTGAAGCCAGTACCTAAAATATTTAACAGTTACCTAAGAGGTGCTGTGGAAGTTGGTATGACTAATAAGTAAAAAACCTCATTAGGAATAGATTTTTGTTAAAAACTCAACTGTTTTGCTGTATAGTAGGATAAGATATGGTATCATACATAGTATTGAACCAACTAGTAATTTATTACAGAAGATAATGTTGTTTGTTGGATTACTCTTACTCAAGGCAGCAGAACTGGAATTCTAGCAAGAGTTCAGGAGAGATGAATGATAATAAATACCTAGAAAATAGAGCTGTCATAGAAATAGTAGACTGCCATTTACATTTAAATAACACATTTAAGTGTTCAGTTATATTCACCAAGGTAATATTCTACTGTGTGCTACAGCTGTTTGGAAAGATTTTTGTTGATTTTGTGGGGCTTTTGTAAACAAAAACTTCTAATCTGAAATTATACAGAAATAAGACTTCTTGCAGTTAGCCATTTTTGTTGGTTTTTGGGGGGCAGAAAAACAGAAGAGAATTCCAACAAGTTGAAAACACCTGATTTGATACACTAGAATAAAATATTTCAGCTTTGTTTTGAACTAATTTTTTTTGAATAGGTTTCTTTTGGTTTATGCTAAATTTAGAGTGAAATATTGTTAATGAATTAACGATCTTTCTAAAAAATTTCTTTCACAGAAAATCTTTAAATACCAAGCTTGTAATGATTGTTTTTGTCATTTTTACCTTGCAATGCTCCCCTAAAGCTTCCTATCATTTTCTGCCCACCATCAATTGTGTCTAAAGCAGCTACAATTAATTTGAAACACCCTCAATATTTCACAAAGGGCAGCCAATCTACTCCAGTTTATCCACTACATCTCTCTGACAGTATTTCTTATTTTCACTGCTGCTGAATATTATTTTATATTTTTCTCCCTCCATATTCTTCCTAGTGGTGTCTAAAAAACTGTTGTTATCCAGGATTTAGTTAAAAGCATACAGAGAGGACCCTCAGCTGAAAGAGGTCCTTTACTGAGTAATAAAGCCCCACAATTAAAGCATAAAAATACTGAGAAAGGTTAGCATGGATATGGGTTTCAATCTATTCCAGCATATTGATGTATGAATAAATAAAAAGTGGTCTGAGTTAAAATACAGAAGAGTGTCAAAATAAAAATAACAGAAGTTATGTCCATTAATAGTAGAATGGAGAAATACTGATTTTCTATGGATTTAAATGTAAGAGAATGACTTTCTATCACTTGAAAGGTGTAAACTAGACCCAAGTTTTCTTTTGGTGATGCAGCTTGTGCATGTGCAGTTGTGTTGCTTCTGGTAGGTGAAACCTTCATTTGAGTGACATCTCCCTTGTTCTCTACATGGCTGTCTGTTTTCACACAACTTGAAGGCTCTTAACTGTAAAACTTCTGTTCCTCTAGGATAGATCTGCTGTAGGATCAATGGACGCTGAGGAGCAAAAGCACATGCAGCCTGACATTTTGAACTCTCTCCACCCTAGAGAATATTACATGGACTGACCAAAATATTTTTTTTTCTTCTGCAAGTACATTTACATTTTAAATAAACAATTGTTTTATTTCTTTCAAAATAATTTGTGTTTTCCCAAAGAGGAAAAAAACCCAACCCATGGGGAGTGGGTACCATTCCCTGCATTCATGTGCACACATACAGATTTTTGTGAAACTTCTCACTGTTATCTTGTTTTAAAGGCAGGGAAAGATGGTAAGTGTTTCAGTTTGGGAGTTGGTGTACTCATTTGTGATGGGCTGTCCTAAACCAGCACCCTCCAAACAAAAGTACATGCTAGCTAACGCTTACTACAGCAGGAAACTACTATGTTAGCTATGGTTCCTTCCACAGTATCTTTTTCCTCCCCATGCTTGGCACCCAGAGAACACATTTTACTTGTCTGAAAGTGATATATAGCACTTTCTCAGTAACTTGGCTCTGTTCTATGCCAGAGCACACTCCCCGTGGGAACAGCAGAGCAATCCCATGGCCAGGGCAGACCATGACCTAACTGCACCATTAAATAATTGCTGCATTAAATAATAAAAAACAGGCAAGTGGTACCAGCAGCGACCAAGCCCGGGCGTACCTAGCCTTTCAAAATAAACAGTTATCACACAATCAAGGGTCAGCATCTGTTAAATAGGTTTCTACTAACAGATTCTGCCTTTTCTCTGGTAATCCTTTTGTATTTCTGCTTTTTGCTACATCTTGCCTCATTCATTTTTGTGCTTAGTGAAGTCTCATAACCCAAGACTGTAACTGGGTAGGGCCAGTCCCCATACCTGATGGCACCCACTGCTGTTTCATTTAAGAGATGTTTTGTCACAAACTCTTGTCTGTCAGCTAACTTCCCTCCCCCTTCTATTCTCTCCAGTTTTGCTCATTCCTCCTGCAAGACTTAGTGAAAAGTTGTAGATCATCCTCTCCTGACACACTCACCTTAAGTGGCGGCACAGTTAACAACATACACTCTTAAATATTGATGTTTCTTGGTGATACACACAATACTCATCTCCACAGTATCATGGCAGGGTCTGTGCAAATGCAATCTGCCATATTTGCACCAGCAAGAGGTTGTGAAGGATTCTTCCCTTACAGTGAGAAACATTGCTCATGTTTCTAATACATTTAAAACTCTAGACAATTTGACAAGTTCCTTGAAATACTGCTCAATATAGTGTCATGCTTTGGGAAACACCCCATCTGTGGAAGCTTCAAGCAGTCAGACACTTTTACGTTTTCTATATAGGAAGGAAGCAGAAGAACAATATGAAAAAGAAAGTTTTTATTCCCATTTGTTCATTTTGTTTCAAAGAGAAGGATGGAAGGATTTCTCTATGAAGGACCAATAGAGAACAGAAGGTGGATGTTGATTTGTGCCCTGTATCTCAGAGCACTATCAACTGCCCTGGCAGGAGTATTAAGTACTCCTTACTTCTATCCTTAGTGATGGAACTGGTAGGACATTATCTCCTGAGGCCTGGAGGGCAGGATGCTGGGGACAATGGAAGGCAAAGGCAAACTATGAAAGTGGACTGGCTTTTTTCCTTCATGACATACATATGCTGCTGGGTAGCCAAAGAAGCCACTTCAAACACATGCTTCACCCCTGCACAATACCTTCTCTCTTTTAAGAAATGTGAAGCTTGACTCCTTTCTGTTCACTTTACACACCCTTTTGGTAATGTACTAAGCTCTTGGGTCTTGCAGATGAATTGGAAAAAAGCATGACAATCACACCTCAGGGTCTCAGTATTACTGAGCTGGGATAATGATGGGGAAGCCACTGAGTAGCGCATCTGCTTCCACTGTTCCTCACACTCACACGTGTAACTAAGCAGGTGCTTCTCTTCGAGTCCATCATAATAGATCAAATTGTCCACCTTTCAGAATGATTTCAGTTGAGTATCTTCCCAATGGCCAGGCAGGAAAGAAGAAACTGTTGCTATGCAGTTATCTGCCAGTTCCCTTGGATCTTTGCAGTCCTCCACCAGAGCAAATACAATTCAGATTGATTAAGTTTACAATCCCATTGCAACCCATTGCAACACACTTGTCTGATGATAATAGTTTGAGTTCATCACAGCATTCTCCCTCAGAAAGTCTGATGTTTTGCAGTCTCTGAATCATGACTACTAACTGTACAGCTTATCCAAAAATGCTACGCTGATTTTTTATGTGAATGGATCTCTATTCCAAGCGAATAGCTTCATTTAGTGACTCATTTTCTCTAGATAATCGTGTATTTTCACATTTGTCACACAATCACCAGCTTCCTTACTGTACATGAACATAAACTTATTTGAATTTCAAGCGTCAGGGAACTGCCAAATTACGAAACTAATAGTTTCGCTTTTGTCCAACATTACCACACAAATAACGGCAGTGAAAATTCATATTGCTTTTGCTTCCTTAAACCTCTACCTGTAGCTGCCTGCACAAGGTAAATGAATTAGGGCAACTCTTGTTTCCTTGTTCTAGAAAGCCCTGCCTTCTTTTGCCCTCCCTTCGTAGGCTTTAAAGACCATCCAAGAAGCAGCAGTGAAAATAATTTTAACATTTTAGGAACCGATACTTTCATCTAAAAACATACTATTTTTTTAGAAGAACAATGTTAAATTAAGGCAATTACGTATGTGCCTACACACATAAGCAGTACCCATCGCGCACACAGTGAAGATTTAAGGTACGTAATGAAGGGATTTTGAAGTGAGGTACACTGCAGAATAGCAAGGAACAGCATATTTGTCCGTGAGAAGTAGGAGACAACTCATCCCTTGAGTGCAGAGGCCTAAGCTATCTCAGTGCAGCGCAAGGTCTTGCAACCAGGCGACTACCTCAGGACTCGCATACTGGAACTTCCTATCTTTGCTTATCCCCCAGCAGTAAGTGTGTGTGCCGCCATCATCTTGTTCTCAGGGCTTTTTCCTTGCCAGCTCAAACGCATACTTTTAATTGGAGAGTGTTAACCACAGACGCTTAACAAACAACTATTATTTGAGTTTTAATCAGTTCTGCAGGTTCTTCGAAAAAGAACTCACACGTTCAGGAAGAAAATCAACCCTCATGATGCTTTTCTAAGTTATAACCACAAAAAATTTTTTCCCTCCTAAAGAGCAACAAGCCCTGGCACAGTGTGACATAGGTAGCAAACTGTGACTCTAATTAAGTGTGTAATTACATAGCAGATTGCAGCACAGTATGCTATTACTTAAATCAACTGGCTTGCATGGCGGCCGCAGAAACAAGGCATTTGATGCAGACTGAGGTGAACACATTAGGGACCATTTACAGTAGGGGTGAAGAATGAGCCAGGCTCAGTGCATCCAGGCTAATGGCACCTGCACACGTCCAACAAAAAAAGACAGCAGACACACAGAAATTCAAAGGCTAAAGGAGACTCAGAAGCAGACATGGGCAACCCTGTGGTGTGGCAGCTATCACGCAGAGTTCCCTTGCATCATAGGTTTGTACAGATTTGTCTCATTCTTTTTTTGGATGTTACTGTCAGTGTAGAGCCCTAATGCTGCATTTCTTTTCCTTGAAATATGGTGAATCGACAATACCTTTCGAAGTTTTCTGTGTAAGACAAGTATTTGCCTTTTATCAAACTCCTCTTCCCAAAAAAGTAGTAGTTTTGGGACGTGTGCCATTACACCAGGCAGTTCCTAGATTTGAATACTGACACTTGCATAAATACATTTGCAGTGGAAATTTATGTTAAATAATCCACACAACACTGACCTACATTTGAAAATCTCATTTGAACCACCGTAACAGAAATACACTTGGCATTAAAAACAAACATCTATCATGATTGATACTGAATTTGGAGCTCTGTGCATCCACCACAGCAGGGCTCAACTAAGCGTGGTTTTGCTTCAGAGCTGCTGCCATTATAATTGTTGCTTTGGTCACTTAGCAACAGACGGCACATTTCTGGGGAATTTTGCAGGCAAACACACACACTGTTAGGTACCATTTTGTCTTGTCTGGGAGGGGGGGTTGGGAGGACGAGGGCCTGCAAGTAAATTCACAGTGAACGGGTGCAAAAACGTGCTCTGAAGTAACAGCAAAGTCTCCCAAAACTCAGCAAAAGCAGCCTGAAAACTAATCTTCAATTACAAACGTGACTATGATAACGACCATATCTGAATTGACAGAATTTACCAAAGTTGGGGAAGCATAAAACAATTGCTGAAATCACTTTTGCTACAGGGATTTGAGCTGAATACTGAAGCACCATTAGTGCACAGTCTCAAGCACGAAGTTTTATGCAGATCCCCAGTGCCATACTTTCCAGGCAGGAGGGACAGGACATGACCCTGATCGACCCTGTGTGATTGCTGGACCCTTTGTCTCATTGGCAGTCTTCAGGCTTGCATGGTTTCCTGAGGGTTTTAGGGTGGTTGACTGTGAGCAGCTCTACCCTGTGGTCTTCTCACTGCCAGCATTTAATTGTCAAACTGGCAGATGTCCTCACCTCACCTGGATCTCTCAGAATAAGGTAAAAAGGCTCTCAGTCTCCTGAAGATTTCTAAAAACATGCGTTCATAAGTTATGTAGCAGAAAAAAAAAAAGAAGAAAAATACAGTGTGCTGGAAGATGTGTGCAGGAAAACAGGTGTATAGCAGCTTAAGTTAGGTGAATAAAGCCCAGGAATATCAAATCAAACCAGGAAACAAAGTGAGCTACTTTGAATGGAAAAATTGTGCTGTGACAGGGACGGGTATAGTGGCAAACAGGAGAAACCAGTAGCAAATCATCTAACTTTCTGAATACTATGATTTTTGTGCCAAACTTTTCTGCACCTAATAGCCTACTCTTGATTTTGATATGACAGATAAAATTTAAATAATAAGTTGTTTAAAGGTTGCCCACTGATCCTGTCTGATTGCTCTCAATGCAAGCAGAGCACTATATCCCATTGATAACATGTACAATTACTACTTAAAAAGGGCTAATTTCACAAAAAGGGGGCAAAATAAAGAAGTAATTTTCAATGGGGAAAAATTAGGGAAAAAAATGTGAATGAAAGTGGTGGGGGTTATTATTATATTATCGCTTATCACAGTTCCACCACACACGGTTTGGTCAGAACTAAACAAATCCCCCAGTGACAGATTAAATGATTCTGTCTGTTCTTGATTTAGTTTCCTGTTAAAAAGATTGACAATTAATAGTCCTTTAAATACGTCCTGTCTCCAGACTGGCTCTTCTCCTTTTTTTCCTCTTCTAATTCTTCCTCCCAAGGTGGATTCCTGTTGCACAGGCAGTAAAGCCGAGCTTGCTGCAGCACAAAACCAAGAAGGAAAGCTTTACTGTTCTGCAGCAGACCATAGGGGCTCCCTGCACAGTAGTATGTGCCTTGGTCATTTTGTTTATATGTTCTCTGAATTAAGCTGTCCCATTCCTTTGCAGAGGCACACCTATTAAAAACTCCTGCCTATTATGTTATTATTTACTACTGGTTTCCAGCACACGGCACTGCAGTACTCTTGTGTCATTTTGCAAGACCTGAGGTGATTTTCTGCATTTCTGAAAGTTCAACTAAAGACTGGTTTTCAGGTCAAGCAGGGTTTGCCGTCTTTATGCTGTCACTGTCATAAGTGCCTTCTGGTGATACACCATGTCAGTAGAGCCCTACCTCTACTGCAGACTTGCTGAGGAATCATGCATCTGTTGCTTCATCATGCAGTGAATTTCCAAGTTCAAAACTATTACTAGTGAGAGCTAGTAGTAGTTTATCGCTACTGTAGCACTGAAACCATTGAGTTGCTATTTACATCTCATCAAGCATCACCAGAAAGCTCTAGTTGGAAAATGAAGTTCTTCTCTTACGGTTACTATCTTCTCTCATTACAAAATTAGCCCAAAAGCAACATTTGTGGAAAGGCTTCAGGAAATTAACTCATACTTGAGATAAATCAAAATATTTGAAGCATTTTGTTTCAGTGTTGACTCTGTGTATAACCACAGGCTATACATTAAGAACCAGAAAATCTAGACTTTCTAGAACATTTTTATGTTTTCCCAAACTCTAAGTTCAAAACAAAATTGTTTGAATGCCCACTATGTTTTGATTCTATTGAAGTGGCATAAGATGGAAAAATGATTACATGAACACTTTTTATTCATTGTCACCAGTAGGCCATATTATAATTTCAATTGTAATGGCAAAATTCCCACTGTCTTCATTGTGCTTGCCAAAATACTAATCCTTTGACTTTGGTATGACACACTGTTGAAGACGCAGAAAATCACCAGAGCACATATTCCTCATTCTTTGGCGATTTTAGCTTTGACCCAGGACGTGGGAATAAAAGTTGATTTTAGTAGTTTGAATTCAACCTGGTACAAATGTGGCATTTTTAGGAATCAGTTTTCTGAACAGAAAAATACGGACCCTAAAGACGAAACACTCTCCTGTAAGAAGAGTTGTCCAATTCCAACCCTGAATACCAGGGCCAGATTGTTCACATCAAGTTTACAGAGAAATTAGAAAGGAAAGACCAAATCATACTGGATTATATTCAAGCAAATATTCAAACAAAACCTGAGTACACTTTCCATTCAGGTAAAATACTTGGCACCCTTTTGATAACAAAATGACTTCAGGCTAAAACTATCGTTTCAATGAGTTTGTTTTACAGGAGTTCCCTTTAACAAATAAGCATAAGTCCTAGGAGTGCTTAATCTAAGAAGAAGGAGAGCCAGTTCCATGTAACACTATTTCTACAATAATTCATATCACATTTACCTGGAAGTTGCCTCCCATTAGCAACTCATGCCATATTTTACTCAGTTTCTTTGACAGACGTGCTATTGCATTGGCCTTGCATTAGTTTGTGGAAACCACTGAGCTGAATCCCCTTGTTTCCAAGGGGACTATCCATGCTGTCAGCCAGCTAGCACAAAACAACTTCACATAGGTAAACATAAAACAGCCTTAGTGTGGCACGCTGCTGAATCTAATAAACTTCAGCAAGAAACTGAACTAAGTCTAGGCAATTTATAGGGACAAAAGAACAAGGATGTATTTCATTACACCCATTAGCATGAGCACATCTTGACAAGAAGTTATACATTATTTATATGACACAAGACAAGAAAAATGGTCCAATTCAGCCCAAAATAAACTCTGTGTACAAGAGGAAGTCAGACCCACTTTCATTTCTTCTGAATTTTCGTATCTCACCGAAAGGCCAAAGTTAGAAAGTTAGAGGCCTTACACCAGTTTTTCATTAACAAGCAGAGATAGGCACTTCCAAAGGACAACATAAGGAACTCAGGTGGATTGAAACAATCTTAAATGTAGCTGCTTCTCTCCAGTGATCCTAAAAGAGAGCAAAGACAATCCCTCTCCTAACTGAGGAAACTCAGGGGGGTGATGCCCCGAGAGTGTGAGGAGATGAACCTGCACCTTTGCATGAGTCACTCATAGCTCTTGCAATAACTACTGCAGTGTAAAATCCCACGTAAACAAACTCCTGAAATCATTGCTTTCAGTGCTGCGTTATGAATGTAGCAATTTTCAAGGAAACACACCCTTCTAGTCAATGCTTTGAGTGCTGTGTCTTCTGTTCCAGGTCTTCTGTCTTTTCCCAGTCCTTCACCGTGTGTTGGATATTCCATCTTTGTCCTGTGCAGGTCAGCATTGCAAGTCTGTATGAAACTGGGTCGTCTGCTGTGATTTCAAGGCACCTTTTAGTGCTCCTGTTGATTACTGCTGATCCTTACAAAAGAAAAGGAAATATGAGAGAAGCTCAGGGCTTATAAATTTAGCGCTCAGTCGGGAAGAAATGCTCTTGGCCTCTACAAATGAGAAACACCAGTAAGTCACTCTCAGACCTGAAAGAAAAATGTTGCGTGTTCTTCAGGGTAATGACACATAACAGCTTTTGGAACTATCCAAAAAAATTAAAATATATTTAGAGGTTTGTATTATGTCTGTTTGTTGGAACTGGGGAAGAGGGGGCGTGGAGTTTGGTTTTTGTGGGGTGGAGGTTTTTTTTACAGTTCAAAAAATCATTTTAGTAAACTTTAATACTGCATCGTTTTGAAAAAAAAGAGCTAATAACAGGTAAGATCTCTTATCCATAAGACAATATTTCAGCACCAACTATTGTTAATGGGGTGGGGTGTGATTAAGTCAGCTCATCACACTGGAAATGAGGATTTTCATAAGAGTTTGGGCATCAGAGCAAATTGGATCTTAACCAGCTCCTTCAGGTAGCCAGTTGTTTCAGTGATAATGCTCAATGCACACAAGGAACTGAAGGTTTACTTTTAAGGTGGGTCTAATCTTCCAGAAACATACCTTCAACTTTTTCTAAGTTTTGTGGTTACAAACCAGGCTAAAGATAAAGGAAAGCCCATGTCAGTGGAAGTTCTGCACACCATGTAGGTCTATATTACTTGGTGCACATCACTGAAACCTTTGGCTTTCACCAGTTCAACTCCTCTGTTCTCTACCACTCTCTTACAAGATTTGTCTCCTGCTTAGTTTTCACACAGAGTGCGATACAGTAAGCAGGCCCATATATTACATGTAAAATTAATTATGTGAAGCTAATAAGGTTTGGACTGCCTGAGAGGGGAGAAGTTGTGTGGCTTCCTTTCCTACCTCTACCTCCACCGTTATTGCTGCTGCCTGTTTATCCTGCTCCAGCAGCTTGGCAGTATCTGTATTAGACTATCTGACGAAGCTAGTAGTATCATATCCTGTGTTCAGAGGCACTGAATACAGAATATGAAAGTATCACTTGGGATCTTAAGCATGTCAGCATCAGCTGGCAGAAATCCTGCACAAATGGAGACGAGTGAATATGGTGTGAAGGCTCTAATCGCCCGCTGTAACCTGAGCTCTGAAAGGATGAACCTAGCCTGATCTCCAAGAAGGATTTCCATGCTCAGATGGAAAGTACCTGTACTTTCTCTGCCAGTACAGAAGATGGTATCAGAGAGTGAGCAGGATGAGGCTTTTCCCCTAAAACCACATGTCCCATGAGGAGGCTGGGAAGATGGTGGACAGTGGAGAGAGTTCACAAGGTATAGTCAGACCATCAAAAGCAACAGAGGCACTTGGGCTTGCACATTCCCTGCCTGTTAGCTGAACTGTGATAGTTTTTGTTATAGGTTAGTTTGTGATAGGTTTTAGTCAGCCCAGGTAAAAATTAAAATACTTAAACCACTATGTAAAAGGCTTAAACCAGCTGATTCCACCAAGAGTGACAGACAGTTGGAGGACAAGTAAGTGGCTATGGTTGAGATAACAGGTGAGAACTGGTTAAAATCAGGTAACTCAGCTTCAGTTGTGTGACCATCCCCTTGTTTTTAACATCACGCACTGCTGAAGGCTCAAAATCAGCTTCACCGTAACTCTTGTGGTGGCACCTGCAAGTCTTGACATTGATTGAGGCAACGTTACTTAGAAGCAAACTGCTTTGCAAGGAAAGTGTCTAAGAATGCATTACAATGGGAAAGCTTATTGAAATGTGAGGATACAGAAATCCATGTACCTGCTTAAAATCCCAGTGCAAGTTCAGGTCTTTATTTGCAGCTGTGTCACATTGCTCTAAAACTGGCAGGTTCCCATTCCCAGGGTCTGTTAGGCATCTATCAACTTTATTCCATCAGGCATGTAAACCTCCTACATACTTTTCTCCAGTGCTGTGATAAAAGATGTGCTGAAATGGAAGATGACTCCACTGTCAGTGAATTAAGACACCAGGGAAATCTCATCAGCAGGTGATAGCAGACAGTTCCAAAACTGATATAAAGAGATATCAGCTGTACAGCACCAGCATTCACTGATCCCTCTGTAATTAAACCAGGATGAATTTGACCCTATACAACATCTTTCTGCTTTCTGATGAAAAAAAGCAAGATGCTTACTATTGAATGGTAGCCCTTAGCTTCCCTCCTACTGAGAGGACAGTCAGTGAGGTGTGAGGAAGAGCTCCACTCTCTCCTGTTCATCCCACTGATCTCCTGTTAATCAACAAGATCAGTCAGCATCAACACGAGGTCTCACAATTTTTTGGCATGGCTGAACCGAGAGCCTTAGTTTAATGCACTTGGATCTCCACAGGAACCCGATCTACTGCAAGTTGCATAGGGAGGCTGAATTTAATGACATAAAGGTTAATATTCCCCTTTAGATCACATAAAAAGAGTAGCTTTGAAGAGCCTATTTCATGTCCCTGTGGTAGCTTGAAAGGAACAGCCAGCAATGGGTCATATGTGAAGATCTGATCCGTTGCTTGAATTACCTGTGGTGAGTATGCGTGATAGGGATACATAATTGGCACGTTTCCAGGGACAGGGCCATGATCAATACAGATGTCTTCTTTCAGTGTGTTTTTCATCTGCAGAATAAACCAGGAAATTTACTGTGAGGAACAGCAATCCTGTTTTCAACTCCTCACTGCTAATTCTAGAAACTGTCCTGAGAGCCAGGCTAGTTTATTCAGAGCCCTGCATCGAATCCCGAAGTGGAAGATACATGTTTAGAAAAGAAATCTCAGGTTACCTTTGTAGAAATGATTCATCCCAGCAAAAATCAAAAGCAAATCTAAGGTCCCTCAAAGACTCATTGACATCGTGACATATAGCACCATGTCAGAAGTCACCAGGCAGCTCCAAACAGGTGAGTCCCACTGCTGAGCTCCAGCAAGGTATGCAAGCTAGGGTCTAGAAAATGCCTACCGACATTAAGAAGCCACTGTAGCCTGGATGATTAGCTCTCACTTTTGCAAACAGTGGCCACTTCCACATATTACCTTAACTCATGTCTGCATGCTTTCCAAATTATGTTGCTAATCTCTGAAAGAAAAAAATCCACATATTCCAATGAAAAATTCAGGCCCTTAAGTTAAAACCACATTCAGAAGTACTGAAGTTAATCAAAAGGAGGAAAAAAATGTAATTTAAAGAACTTACATTATTATTATTAAAAGAAAGTTCTTAATTTCCTGGTAATACCATTTTTCAGCCTTCCAAGGATTATATAAGACTTTCCCCTTTTTCTTCCAGGCACAAAAAGCAGAACTTTGGGCTGCAGAGAGGAAATCTCACTTAATAAAAGGTGTTGGGTATGTGATGAAGAGTAATTGAATTCTCTATTTAAAGTTCAATTTTGGTAATTTAAAAGATATTCAGGGACACCCAGATCACCAGACACATGCTCTTTCATGCAAAATTATGAATATTCTAGGTAAAATATTCCCTACTTACCGTAAGAATTTAAAATACATGTTAAACAATTTCATTTTATATTCTTTAAGCTAGGCATCAGCTCTTGGTCTGAGCCTAAGACGAACAGGTCTACAATCGTGGGCCTTGGATGCCATACATATCAATAATTATTAACATACCAATACTAATAAATTTTTTTTTCACAGTGACTCTTATAACCACGCTATGTCTTTTTGCATGACCATATGCTCTTACTTGACCACTTTTAGGCTTTTGTTTCCAATTTGAAATGCAGAGAAACACTGCCACTTCAACTGGACGACTCCACGCAAAGTAGACCTTCATGAGCTGCTCCAAGATGGTCTGCAGTTCTTCAAGAACTGCTCCAGAATGGCTCCTTTTCCACAGGACACAGGTCTTCAGGAGAAGACTGCTCCAGCACAGGTCCCACACAGGCTGCAGTTCTTGCCAGAAAAGCTGCTCCTGCCTGAGCATTTCTCTACAGGCTGTAGCTCCTGTCAAGATCCTGCCCCAGTGTGGGTTCTCCACAGGTTGCATTTTCTTCAGGGGGGCAACCTGCTTCCCTATCGTCTTCTCCATGAGCTGTAGGAGAATCTCTGCTTCAGTGCCTGGAGCACCTCCTTCTTCATTGACCTTCGTGTCTGCCAGGCTGTTTCTCTCGCATTTCTTCCTCACTCCTCTCACTCACAGCTGCTGAGCAGCCATTTTTACCCTGTTTTAAATATGTCGTTGCAGAGGCACCACCAGCGTTGCTGATTGGCTCAGCTTTGGCCAGCACCATGTGCATTTTGGAGTCAGCTGGAGCAGGCTGTGTTCAACACAGGGGCAGCCCCTCACCTCTTCTCAGAAGCCAGCCCTGCAGCATCCCCCACTACCAAAATCTTGCTGCATAAACCCAATAAAATAAGATGGGACTAGCAAAATCTAATAACTGTATCTTCTATCTTGTTAGGTTTTTTTAATATTGGTTGATAGATGGCTCTTAATAGCTAAGGGACAGTCAACAACATCTGACATCCAGAGTACCAGCAACCATCTTGTTTGGAATACATAAACTAATTGGAGCAGTTAAGGAAGATATCAGGAACAGAAACAAATATACTGTATCCTAAGCCTAGCAGTAAGGGGTCGCTTTAGGTATACCAGATGCGTGTATTTGTGTTTATGTCTTTTTCTTGCTTTTGTGTTAAACACAAGTGATGAGGCTTGAAAAAAGCTTTTCAAGATGACTGTAATCATATGCACTCCAACATCTCCAAAGAAAGAATTGCACAACTTGAATCCATGGGAGTCCTCACAGTTCAGACATGCAACTATCCAGCAAAGTTGTGAGATTTACTCCATATTCTCGGGCAGGCATGGAAAAAGGCTACAGTTCATCTTGTACTGTCAATAAATATTGCTACCACACTCCTAGCTGAGCGTAAGACAGAAAAATCAATGGCTTGGGGTTTGCCTGAAAATCTGACAGCAGGATCAGCACAGGGCAGATTCTGTAATACAACCCTGCAACCAATATACTAAGATTTTCAAGGCTTCCAAAGAACCCACACTTCCAAACCAACTATCTAGCTATAACATGCTTTGTAGGTATCTATCTCACCACCTGTGAAATATCTTCTTCTCACTACTACGTCTACATTGTGCTGCTTCTCACTACTAGCTCTCACGTACCTTGGCTCGCTGTCAAATGCTATTCATACTTACTGCACTGTGGCTATTTAATCTTTAAGAGCATACCATTCAGCTGGTAATGGTTCATAAGGGCACCAGAGTGCTCAGTCAAATCCATCTGCAGCCACTGAACACTGAAGAAGCTCAAAGTCATCAAAACTAATATTGTCAAATACTGGTGATACTATAACAGAGCAATCTTCTTTTATTTGAGACAAAACAGGTTCAGCCTTACCAAAATTAACAGAGAGTCTATTCATCTTGAAAAAATAGAAATCTAATGAACAGCGCTAAACTTTACTACCTGTTTCTAAAACTGGGTTAGCTAGTGTATTTAAGTTATTGACTTCAGCCTCTACAAAAAGTTTAGTCTTGGAGGGCTAGTGACCCAAACTGCTAATGCCATGGCTCAATTCTCCCTCCCTTCCACATTTTTACTGCCATTAGTTTCATAATTTCATATTTTAACCATAAGTTTCATGCTTAACTTGCTAGGTTTATTGCTACACAGGTCTGCTTCCTACAGGTTCCAGAGACTCTCCGCTATCTGCGTGACGAGATAAGAGGGAAAGAAAAAGGAAGGGAAGGAGACGCTGAGAGATGCTGCAAGCCCTGAGGTTGATCATTCACTCTTTCCCCCGTGCCTTGACACACGGCTGCTGTATGAGGGAAAGGGTGTGACTGATCAATGAACTGCTATGACAGAAGACGCTCAGAGAAGATAGGCAAGGATGGTGTGCTTGTAAAGATCAGAGAAGAATGTAGGGAGTGACCACAGCTATCTTAAAAGAAGCTGAAATTATGCCAGCACCAAGGGGACTGGAGGGTGGTGTTTGTCATAGATAAACAGCAGTACCAGTTGAGTGGGTCAACCGGTTAAGTGTATGGCCTTCCTAAAATAATCAATGGAATGTACTGTCTTCCTGAGACAGCTAGACCTACACAGGACAAGCGTGTATGTGGCTTAGCCCAACGTAGAGTATAAAAACTGAACACCCATCAAAATGAACTTTAAAGAGAGCAACACATTTGAGTTGGCTTCAACCCATGTATTTCTTCCCAGCAACTGGGGATGTCCAACATCCTGACCGTGAGCTGACAGTGAGTATAGAGAGAGCGGTAATATGAATCATGTTTGTGATTCAATGATATATTGCAATTGCTATATTGTGCTTATGTTGTGATTTCAGTATACTGCTGTATCATGTTTCTAAACCAAAACGTTGTGTAACATCAGATATCTTCAAATGAGTAAATTTAGTATTAAAACATTAAACCATCCTTTATATCTAAAACAATCTGGTCAGAGAGTATTGGACTTTGACACAGGGAGTCTTTTTGCTGGACCCTAATTGCTGTTAGGCCTGGAAGAACTGACCTTATCTCTCCCTACGCACTCTTGACAGCCCAACTTATCCCAGCGAGCCCTGAAAGCCCTGACTAAAGGACTCCAGTATTACCTTTAAGCCTGTAACAGCTAGAGAGCATCAAGTGTGTTATTGAGAGAGGAGGAGAGATCTGGACCGCAAAGAGCCATTTTGGCCTGAGAGGGCTGGGAGAAGAACCTTGCTCCCAGAAAGAGAGACAACATGGACAACAGTCAGCCAATTAATTCAACAACCCAGAGGGGAGAGAACATAGAGATTTCATGCAAAACAGTACCATAGACATCATTACCTAGCACAGTGTAAATATCCATCATAAGCCGTGTCTTAAGTGTTTTGTGTCTCTCTGCAAAGAGTCCTACAGAACTAAGATGCACTATTAAACTAACAGGCAACAATAAATAAACATTAGCAGAAGCTGGAATAAGAATCAAACAAATTTAAATCCATTGGTCGTTATGGCTTTCTGATATACTTATAAAGAGACAAAGTTGCTGGCATGCAACTAAATAACCTGCATCATTCTTACATTTTTTCACTGTGTGAAGTCTTTTTTCCTAGCAATGTAATAAATATATCGAGAAGGTAGCCATTTCTCTCTTTCTCTTCACTAAGCAGCTTACTCTGTTACCTGTCTGCTTTGCTATTTATTTCAAACAATTGTATCCCTTTTCCTCTCAGAAATAAATTACTCTGTGGCTGTTGGTTAACGAGGCAAGCCAGAAACGAGAACCATATATGAGATGTCTGATCCAGCTACATAGTTATACTCCTTGTCCACCTCCCTCTCCCCACTTCAGAAATCCCCTGCAGTCTCCATAGTCATATCATGCCGTGTTCACTTCAACATGGGCATCCAAAATTGCAACATCATCTGCAGTTGATGTCTCCTAGCCAGAAATCCGGGCTTGTGTTAGGCCTTGTCTCTTCTGGTGTCTGACGACCTTCAGCAGTCCAGGATGCTTTGCATTGTAATTGATGTGTGATTCCAAAGGTCCTTTCAGACCATCTAAAACCACCCCGCACATTTTAATGATTGGGGAAGAAAAAAAAGAAAAAAAAGAAGAAAATAAGAGAGTTAATCAATATTAAGAAACAAGAAACAGAAAAGATAATGTAGATAATGGCTTTCTAGCTTCTTCCAGGCTCAGGCTGCAAACTGATTTGGTCTTTGCAACAGAACAGGTAGAATTATTCAGGTACTCATGAATTCAACAGGCTTATTTTTAAAAATACCTTCTATTCCAGGAGTTAAGTAACTAAATTTCATTTACATATAGTGCTATCGAATGGCTTCTAAATTGTACACAAATATATCAGTACGTAGAAACTTTAGACGCACGCCATAACAGCAACCAATTAGCTGTGCAGTAATTACTGTGTGTATCTTTTACCACGTGAAAAGGAAAAGAGAAAATAAACAATCCCTGAAAACATGAAATGCTCTTGTAAGAACTGTAGGCATGCCAACTCCCTCACCAAAGAAAAAAAAAATAGTGTCAGAGAAAAGGAACAGAAAGTTGGGACCTCTTAGCATTGTTTTGGAAATTAAACTCTTGCTGCAGTCAAACATACGTATTTTTCTAGCAGCTACAAAACACTAGAAAAATGAGAAATCAAACACATCTCATCAGGTAAGTAAAAAAAAATGCATGATTTTTTTCTTACAGATGATTTTACAATGTTTTGTTGAGCTCAATTTTAAGAGCAACAATGCACCCACTCCTTCCCCTAGGAGTATTTTCCACAACCCAAGACTCTTCAAGGAATTATTTCCAATACCTAAAGAGATAGTTTTCTTAGCATAATCTTACTTTGGTAGTTTAGCTGATGAGCCAGCGATGATAGTCTCCCACTTCAATTTTTAACCTTTTCAAATACTTGCAGAGAATCATCCTGTTCCTTACTACCTCCCTTTTTCAGGCTATTAAGGTGTATTTTTTTTCTCATGTACTCAATTTACTTCTTAATTTTGAGCTGTCTAATCTCTGTGCACCCAAAAGGCCACCAACATTCATTTAACACAATAGTGGCATAAATTAGCAAGACTCCTGCCTTCCCTGGATCACTTACCATTTGAACTGTAATCATCTACCAGGATGATTTCTTTCAATAAATGATTAATTTATTTGGTTAATTATACTAGTAATTGCATATAAGATGATCCATAAATATAAGTACAACATTG
>VZSF01010994.1:1515426-1722861 GCA_013398295.1 Chionis minor
CATCTAAAACCACCCCGCACATTTTAATGATTGGGGAAGAAAAAAAAGAAAAAAAAGAAGAAAATAAGAGAGTTAATCAATATTAAGAAACAAGAAACAGAAAAGATAATGTAGATAATGGCTTTCTAGCTTCTTCCAGGCTCAGGCTGCAAACTGATTTGGTCTTTGCAACAGAACAGGTAGAATTATTCAGGTACTCATGAATTCAACAGGCTTATTTTTAAAAATACCTTCTATTCCAGGAGTTAAGTAACTAAATTTCATTTACATATAGTGCTATCGAATGGCTTCTAAATTGTACACAAATATATCAGTACGTAGAAACTTTAGACGCACGCCATAACAGCAACCAATTAGCTGTGCAGTAATTACTGTGTGTATCTTTTACCACGTGAAAAGGAAAAGAGAAAATAAACAATCCCTGAAAACATGAAATGCTCTTGTAAGAACTGTAGGCATGCCAACTCCCTCACCAAAGAAAAAAAAAATAGTGTCAGAGAAAAGGAACAGAAAGTTGGGACCTCTTAGCATTGTTTTGGAAATTAAACTCTTGCTGCAGTCAAACATACGTATTTTTCTAGCAGCTACAAAACACTAGAAAAATGAGAAATCAAACACATCTCATCAGGTAAGTAAAAAAAAATGCATGATTTTTTTCTTACAGATGATTTTACAATGTTTTGTTGAGCTCAATTTTAAGAGCAACAATGCACCCACTCCTTCCCCTAGGAGTATTTTCCACAACCCAAGACTCTTCAAGGAATTATTTCCAATACCTAAAGAGATAGTTTTCTTAGCATAATCTTACTTTGGTAGTTTAGCTGATGAGCCAGCGATGATAGTCTCCCACTTCAATTTTTAACCTTTTCAAATACTTGCAGAGAATCATCCTGTTCCTTACTACCTCCCTTTTTCAGGCTATTAAGGTGTATTTTTTTTCTCATGTACTCAATTTACTTCTTAATTTTGAGCTGTCTAATCTCTGTGCACCCAAAAGGCCACCAACATTCATTTAACACAATAGTGGCATAAATTAGCAAGACTCCTGCCTTCCCTGGATCACTTACCATTTGAACTGTAATCATCTACCAGGATGATTTCTTTCAATAAATGATTAATTTATTTGGTTAATTATACTAGTAATTGCATATAAGATGATCCATAAATATAAGTACAACATTGTTACAAGGTCTTTCAGATATGTGTTCATTTTACAACTGTAATAGAAAAAGAGAAACTTTAGTACAGTTTCTAAAGAAAGTCAGAGAGCAAGGCATCTGCAAGAAGGTAGAATTGGGAGACTGGGCTTAAAACATACCGTGAAAATAAACATAAGAGTGGAAAAACAGAATTCTCAAATCTAAGGTTCGTTATTCATTTGAGTTGCATTATGTATGCATATAAACCATTGGGGAAAGTTAAAATTTCTGTTAAGACAGAAAGAACAATTACTGTTTCTCAATCCAAAATGCTTGTAAAACATTGAAACTAAAGAATACAGTTAACTCAGCCAGGGATGCTTAGCTTACAAGTCAGTGCACATGCAAACTGAAATTTGGCTATTTTGGCATTTACAGGATATAACAAGGGCCAAACTTGACAACAGACAAAAGCGAATTAGATCAGTCCTTTGTGTGTGCAATGAAGAAGAACAAGGTAGGTCTATCTATATTTATAAAATGACGTGGGAGAAGGATTCCCTTGGACAAGGGATCTCTTTAGGAAATTCTTGAAAGAGCTTCAAAAACCCTACAGAGTAAACCAGGCCTTGTAGAACTCCATGCTACCCTAGAATAAATTGTTTCCAGTACTGAAACAAACGTGCTATTTGAGTACCACTGGACTTCCTGCTTACTGTCAAAAGATTTTTTAAAATTTTTTATAAAGTATGTATCTGGGATATTTGTCAGCTCTACTAACTAACATCCCAGCCACCAGGCAGACGGTGAGAACTGGGTCTTCTTCACAGTGCTAAGCACTAACTCCCTCTAGAGCAGGCAAAAGAGCGTAGCTGGATTCTCAGACTGATCAATCCCTCCCCTTAGAAACACGCTCAGGAAAGCAATACTCAGACTGCACGAGCTGTGTGGCTACATAACGCAGCTCTCAGAGCCAGGATCATGCTCCAGGTAGACCTCTACAGTGGCAGCCGTGCACGGATGGAATGTATTTTTGTTGGAATTTCTCCATTAGCTTTATTCTCCATTAGGGCAGGAGCCTGGATGAATAACATCTGCAAAAGGTGGTCTCTGCAAATACATCTTTATGACGTATTTTTATTTCCTTATGATGGTAAGCAGAAGAGCGCCAGGCACCGCATCCATTCTTTGGGACCACGCAGACTAATCACGTGCTTCCTCCAGCCACCTCTGTGGCAGCTGCTCCAGGTAGCTCTCCAAAATGATCCCCAGCAGAGAGGGGATCGTTCAGCTGAGGGCTGCCTCAGGAGGGTCTGTGGCTGGCTCACCACTGCACGAGGCCTGTCTCCCTCGACGTTCTTCTCTGCAACACACACTCACAGAACTCCGCACCCTCCACCTGAGCGCCCCAAGACATGCTGCACAGAAACCCCCCCCCAAAACTCACTCTGGAAGCTACTACACAGCCCTTGCACTACCTCAGACACGATGAACTTCTCATTTCACAGACACATGCAAACTGTCATCATGTGCCAGAATTAAGGCTTGATCCAAGACCCAGAGGACACCCACAGTCAAGGGCAACATATCACGATCTGCCCTAGATGCAACCACCTCCATCCAAGCAGTACGATGAGGATTCAGTTGCATAACCTGCTCTTTACATCTTCCAGAAGGCTGCCAGCAAGACAACTTTCCTTTTCCCAAGTTGGACATCATTAATTCCCACCCAGTTTGCAATCCACTCTGCCCCCCACATCCTTTTCTGAAACACTCCATTAGTACAACCAACCATAGGTACAAGGCTTGCAGTATATCTATGATATTCTTCCACGTTTACACCAGTTAATTCCTGTGAAGATTACTATTATCTTTTGCAATAAATTGCGTATCTTATGATACTACGCAGAAAAAAAAGTGCCTGCTTTTTTAGTGGATACTTGTTCCTAATGAGGTTTTTAATGGCTCCCATAGTATCACTGGTCTGCTTAAAAAATATCATCTATTGGCTTGAAGAACCAGCTAATCCCTGGAAAAAAAAATACCTTAAGCTTCCTCTTCTTAAGTGGACCACTTACCTACATCTCCATTCTTTAGATGTTTACGTCACTATATTTTCCACGTAATAAATCCTCATACTTTTTGATAACTTGAAACAGAGAAAATAAGGCTACAAGGAAACTCCCAAGGTCACCAGTCCATTATGGCTATGCCTACAATACTAAAGGTGAGAATGCCAGGGATTCAGCTCAAGTGCTGAATCTTCCCTCACCCTTCATGGGATCCACTGGCCAATTAGTTCCAGCCACCTCTTTCATTTGATTCCTAATCATCTTTTAATAAGCAGTATAGGTATTTCCCATTTATGGTCCGCAACACAACTAAGAAAACTGAGCATTTTGTTAAAAAGGACAGAATTTTACAAAGTAGGGCTTTATTTCTTCATTGATTATATTTTAGGGGTGTGGGGGAGTTGTAGGGGGTGGGGTGTCAAAAAACCCCACATTGGGTATCTCAGCATATAAGAGGCTTACATAAGAGACAAGAGAAAGCATGCTTCAGATGTCCTGCCCTTGGGGCTTCAATGGAATGTGGACAGCCAGAAGGTCTCATATCTTCTGAATACTATGCTTAGTTTTCCTCCTTTTTACTGGCAGCTAGAAGTCCCATACCACTTATAATGTTAACATATTCTTTTTCCTAAGTGTCTTCTCTACACCGTGACTTTGTTTCACATTCTTTGGAGGATTACAAGTCTGAGCAAGATTTGGAAGAAAATGATAGGAAAAAAAATCCCTAAACAAACAAAGCACAAATTGAGATCTGTTAGTAGATTCTTTTAACTCAGTCCAAATCAATGCAGATCCCTTTCCCTTCAATTTCATGTCTCTCTGTGAATGTAGAGAGGGCTTATACTGTACGTGGGGATATCTGGTGAGTCTGATAGCTCAGTCTAGAGATAGATGGTCACCAAGATAAACATTATATCCACAACTTAAGAACAGATTCTGTGCAACAGTTTGCTCCTCTTCCCTTAAATCTTCACCCCAACGTTTGAACAAAACTGAGTCTGGGTACAGCAAATGGTGTACAATCTTCTTTTTCTCTTTTGCATTATCAGCTTTGTGTACTTTAATCTTGGAACAGCTTCAGAGCATGTTCTATTTGTTTTATATTTTTACAGAATGCTTCCACTGATTTTGCTGATTGAAAATCGAAAAGGATTGATTATAACAGCAATTGAGAACACTCTCCGTGATCATAACTGAGCCAAATTCTCCTTATAATGGCGTAGGTCAAGAGATCTGTAAGCTACAGCTAAAATTATATTCACATGAGAGTAGCATCAGACCCTCCCTCCTACATGAGAACATTTTTAAACATCACATTTCACAATAGTCTGTGAGAGATTCTGCTCTCAATTGCACAAGCGCAGAGCAAGGGACACTGTGCTGGCATCAGTAGAGAAATCCAGGAGTAGAGGCAACACACAAATTGTTAAATTGCACCCAAATAATTTCCACGATGTTATACTTGAGTTACATTAATGTATTAATGATCCATAACAGGATTCCCATCTAAGTCAGGTTGTTGATACCATATTGATCTTGAAGGTAAATACAGTAAATAAGCCCTTTGCCATCTCCTTTAATAAGCTTACTGGAATTTTTTGACTTCTGCTTAGAAAGGTTTGAACAGGTTGAACTTCTCTCAAGGTTGTTAGGTTAACAATATTGTGTCATAAAGAAAAGGCACAGATAGCCTGTGTGAGGTTGTTTAGGGCATACTGTTCTTGAAGGTAAATAGAATAAATGAGCCCTTTGCAGCATCTTTTGAAAAGCTTATTGTCAGTTTTGCCATCTGCTCTATCAGAAGGCTTTGAACAGGGTGAATCCTAACCCCTCAACGTCTTGTTAAGTTTACAATATTGGACAGTACCATATAAAAAAGGTACAGAAAACCTGTGTGAGTTAAAGCTTTCTACAAGTAAATTACTGTCTCAGTGAATGAGGGGAGAGAAGTGGATGTTGTTTAAACTCAAATAAGGCTTCTGACCCTGCCTCTCATGCACCAGCTGAGGAAGTACGCACTAGATAAGTGGATAGCAAAGGAGATTGAACTGCCAGAATCAGAAGGTTGTTACCAGTCGCACAAGGTACAGATGGAGGCCAGTCACTAATGGTGTATGGTGTATCCCAGGGGCCAATACTGGTTCCAATGCTGTTTTGATATGGTCACCTTGAAAATGGGGCAGAGCACACCTTCAGCGAGTCTGTATACAGTATGAGACTGTGAGGAGTGGCTGTTAACGCCACAGTCCTGCTGCCATTCAGAGGGACCTGAAAAGGCTGGAGAAATAGGCTAACAGGCACCTCATCAAGTTCAACACAGACAGGTGCAAAGTCCTGTACCCATGAAGGAACAACCCCATGGACAAGCAACCCCTGAGAAGTAGCTTTGCAGAAAAGGATCCAGGGGTCATGGTGCACACCAAGTTGAACACAAGCCAACAACGCGTCCTTATGGCACAGGAAGCCAGCGGTACCCTGGACTGCATTAGGAAGAGCATTGCCAGCAGGTTGACGGAGGTAATCCTTCCTCTCGCCAACGTTGAGGCCACATCTGGAATACTGTGTCCAGTCTTGGCCTCAGTGCAAGTCAGACGTGGACATATTGCAGCAAATCCTACAAAGAGCTACCAAGATGACTATGAGATCGGAGCATCTCTTATACAAGGACAGGCTGAGAGAGCCTGAGAAGGCTTGGGGGCGGACCTATTGATGCATATGTGTATTTTATGAGAGGGACTAACAAAGACAGAGGAAGAATCTTCTCCTAGCGTCCAGTGAAGGACAAGAGGCAGTGAGCACAAACTGAAATACAGAGAAATCCACTTAAACATATGATTACTACTGTTTTTAATTTTATTTTTTAACTGCTAGAGTGACCATAAACTGGAACAGGTAGACCAAATAGACAGTTAAGTCTCCATCCTTGGAGACAGTCAAAGCCCGACTGGACAATGTCCTGGGCAACCTGCTCAAGCTGATGATGCTTTGGCAGGGGAATTAGAATAGACCATCTCCAGAGGTGCCTTCCAACCTCAACTATTATGTGATTCCATGACTAAGCGTTGAAGTGAAGACTTTATCTTTCCTTCAAATGGCTCTAAAATAATTGACAACAACTACGCCCAACTACTGATGCCCATGAGAATAGGTGCCAGTGAAGACACTGTCCGCAATAACAGTGATATTATGGGATCGGGGATATTAAATACAATCAAGCTGTACAGAGAAAATTCCTTACCAAGTTCAAGAGTGCCCCAAGTGGCATTTCAAATAGCTAGTTTCAGACTTGATGATCAAGACATTCTAAGTTTCTTCTGTTCTCTCTACCATACATCTAGTTGTAATGTGAGAAGATGTGGACAACATGACAGTCAAAGCAATGCCAGCCAGCATGGTTCTGACTCTTTTAGCCTTCCTACCACTACCATGAGGTGACGAGATTAAAACGACATGAAAAAAATGGGAAATTAAGGGGTCTAAAGCAAATAGAAGTGGATTCTTCAGCCCTTATTCAGATAGCTCTATTTTACCCACTTCCCAACAGTCCAACCTTTAAGAGATACCTGAAAGCAAGATCAAAATTCACAAACGCTGCTGTGAGAGAGAAAAGACCCTTTCTAAATTAATATTGCTCATGCACAAGCACTTCTGCTGGGATGCTGTTGGCTGTTCACGGTCATGGAATGAGAGAGAAACAGCTGTGCCAGCAGATTTCAGCCAGTGCTGCTTGGGAATGCAGTCCAAGTGAGCAGGCGCTGCAGAATTCATCACTGTCTTTTCCCCACAGCACCTCTGTTGTGTCTGCACTCAAGGTGCATGAAAGAAAAAGACTGTGAGTCACAGTTCCTCTTGTTGCTCTCCCACACAGCAGATGCAGAGGCTAAGGAAATCAGGCATTTACAGTTTCTCTCAAAAATAGCTTTTTATGGTAAATAAAATAACAAGCATAACAGCCATCTGAGATTAGTATGCCAGTACAATCACCTTAAAAGTGCTTAACACTTCTAAGAGTTCAGGGCTGAGAGCTGTCTAATATGCAAAATACCCGTTATGACTGCAAAAGACTATTGTTTTGTAAGTAGAAAAGCTATCAAATCTTTTCCAAGATTGCAAGAAAAAGGGAAAAAAAAAATAATCAAGTGTCCAGGGGAACCCAAACAAACACTATCGCTATCTACTACTCTATCCTTCAGGAAATCTAGATACCCAATCCTCAAAAAGTTAAGCAGCATGGCCTTTTACTTATTACTTACAGAGGTTATGAACGTTCCAGTCCAAATGGTCCTCTCTCTGAAGGGTGTTATTTTCTTGGTTCAGAGATCAAGGATTTTCCAAGGAATCAAGCCTTCGCTTTGATCTTGCCGTAGGTGCACCAGGTAACACACAAAACATGCGTTCATGATTAATCGTGCAACTTTATGTGGACTCTTCCAGGGTACCATTGTAAGCTTAAAGAAACTCAAGTGTTCTGCTGCTGGTTGGAGTCTCTGGTTCTGCATCTGCACCGCACTGTGCCTTCTTTCCAAATGCACTGTTTCAAATTGCCTCTACTTGACTGGGAGCTAAGACTGCTCAGATGAGGCAATTAACAGAGTCTAATGAATCATAGAACTGAGGATGATAACATACAGCTTACAGGTGTTTTCACTTGCATGCTTATATGTATCTGTGCAAGCTATCAGTGTCAGAGGAAGCATGCAGCTCTCACTGGCTTGTGTAACGAGTCACATGAACTGAGTGAGCACCTGGGGCGATGCTGTTGGAAGTGCCAGGCTGTTGGGTAGATGTCAGAAAGCCTACTCGGGCAACGAAGCACATGTACACACAAAGACAGACGGAATAAACTGCAATCCAATTCTATGTTTCCTGGTCATTAGCAGCTGGGGAACCGTGAATCTAATCAAACAAAAATGTGAAAATACATTAAAATGGATTTTCCATCAGTTTTTGAGCTGGCTGGAAGCATCTGTGACCGGCACGGGGCACTTCACAGCCCTCTCCCACACAGGCCATTCCTGCAGCTCACCGCTACCAAAACCCTGCTAGTTATGCCTAGCACACTTATGTGAATTTGAAGTAGCACTCACAACAATAACTAGCACATGGAGCTTTTCTTTCCATAAAAATACAAAGCTTCTTCACGCCTCCCAGCATTGCTGACCCCACAGTGTGGGTCATCTGCTGGCCACAGTCCAGCAGGTAACAGCTATCAATAATTCCCCCATGAACTCAAAATACAGACGTGCTCTAATTTATATGAATAAGACCATTACCGTTAGAATAATCCCTCACAACATTCTTCAAATCCTTCCAATTTCTGTTCACATGAGCCAAGATATACTGGTGTCCCAAGGCAGCATATGAATGAAGCTAATGGCACTGAGCAGAAGTGTCATTTTTTCCTTTCAGGCTAGCTGAGTGCCAAAAGTGAGAAGTGATGTTTCAGTGACACTTATGCACTGTTTCCTCTTCTCAGTCCAAGGGAAATGTAAACACTTTCCATCAGGCTGTCCAAGGTTGAGTGGAGCGTGTATACATACACGCACACACAGAGAGATATATACACAAACACACACATTTGTAACATGACTGCCAGTACAATTACCCTCACCAACTCTTCAGCCCTTATTGGTCCTTCACCATCTGTCTCTCAAGTGCACGCACACACTTACACAGCCACGCAAATAATTCATCTGGTCCATAAACAGATGCTGCCAAGGGTCTACTTTCTCACAAGACCCTCTGGAGCAGGCTGAAGGTGGGCTATAGGTTAGATTATTACACCGTGTGCAGGGAAAGGACCAAAGGAAGGTTCTCTTTTCAGCCGGAGATCGCACCAGTGCCATGTATTATTATGCCCCTGCGCCTAAATTTGTTGCTGTACAGTTTCGGGCCTGACCTGAAAATCCCTCTCTGGACAGCCTTCTGGCTGCCTGCCGGCAAGCAACGTGGATAAGAAATGACCAAGTCTGAGCAAGAGACAGGCTGCAAAGAGCGCAGCCACCCAGCGTGTAGAGAGCGTTGCCACTTTCTGCTCTGCCAGTGACCTCTTGTGGGGAGGGTGGAAAACAACAGCCCCCCTCTTTCCCTATCCACGCCGATTTGAGCAACACCCCTCACAAGAGCATTAAACACAAGCCCCGAGTCCATACTTTTAAAGGACCTCCAGCACTTCGCAAATTGCCAAACAACTATTGCAAGCTGAGAAACTAGGGACAGGATAAGAAGGAAGACCCTCTCACTAATAAATGAGTAGGGATTAAAAAAACCACATATGCAACTGAATTTTAGTAATTTTGTATTCTGGACTGTATTACAAAAGAAGTGAGGTTTTTTTTTCTTTTAACATTTAAGACACCTACAGAAATTGGTTTGGAAAGATAAATAATGAGAAATCACACTGTAATTTCTACCAGGTAGGAAGCGGATGTGCTATGTAAGGCAAAGTATTGTGGAAAATGAAATAAAAGCAGCAGCAGCTCAACACTAATGTGATGCTCCGTTTCACCAGTATTCCCATCTGATGTGGAGTACGCTTCTTAAAGTAAACTTTTAATGGATATTCCTTGCCTGCACATTCTCCATCTAATGGTTGTCTGAATTAAGATCCTGTAGGCGTGGTCTATGGTGGAACTGAAGCTGTGCTTTGAACAGAAAAAAAAATGACTGCATTATGGTAAGCGTTCTCAGCGTCAGCACCTAACATTACAGTATTAGCTCTGACAGTTTTTTCTGGCTCAGTTTGCCACCTTAAAAATGAAACTGCTTGTCATCTACGCAGGACTATCATGACAATTGCGCATCTCTCCATGTGGCACTTGCAAAACAGTTCAGGAATGCTACACTACTGTTTTCACAGCAGGATGTGAATAAAATGCAATAAATCAAGATTAGGGCCACACATATTAAATAAGCGCTAAAAATGCTACTTATTTACAGTTAGGTACTTATGGAAAAAAGCTTGCAGTCAGAAGAATAGTAACTTAAGGATCAAATTATTAACAATAGGCACTTCACTTCCAGTTTGTCCTAGCTTTTGAATGGTCAAATCAGCAGATTTATTTTAAAACAACTGAACTGACATTATCAAAAGAAAAATAAACAATCCATGAGACCCAAATTGAACACATAAATAGGCGGGATCAAAAAATTTATATTCTTAGAAGAGCCTAACTCTTCCCAACAGAGTAAACATAGCAGTGTAGGTTTTAGGTGGAGGAGCAAAACGTGGAAGCTATTGAAATTAAAGGAACACTTTTTCCAGGAGTTTCTCAGTAGTTTGTCAACAACAGAGAAATAGTGAGATCCTGATATTTGGCTCCAGCAATCAGTGTGACTTAGTCAAGAGACTTCTGTGCTTTCCCTTACCTTGACCTTTTCTTTCTTTTCAATCTGTGTGTTCTCTCTTTGCTACTCTCCTCTTTCACCACCTATTTCATCCCAGTCTCCACTTCAGATTTCCCTATCACCACTAGCCTTCCACCTTTGATACTCATTTGCCCAAGTTGTCTCAGTTCCTTCCCTCCAATTTCACATCCAACAAAGGCAAGTAGAAGGAAACTTGGAGGTGAAAACACAGAATGTTGTTTTACTCATTTTATCCCCTCTCAGCCTCAGTTCAAAACCAGTTTCCTCACCAATCTCAACTCATCCAAGTTAATGTGATTTGGCCTACTCCCAGAAGGAGCTGCTCACTCCTTGATTCAAGCAGTGTCGTCTTTCACATGCTGAAACCATCAGAACACTGCGCCACATAGAGAAGATCCAGATCTCTGCTCAGTCCTGTGCACAGACTTACTCAGCTCTAAACTGCACCTGAGCTGCCAAATTTAACCAAAAGCCTCAAGCAGCTCTTTCAATATGGAAACAGCACAGTTTTTGATCAAATTCAGGCCAGGGATCTTTCATCTCAAAACAACTGAAAATATTTAATCCTGAAGCAAAATTTATCACTCTTGCCAAAAGAAAGATGATGTCCCCGCATACAAAAGCTTTGAGCATCTAAAAATAACTAGACTTTCTCATTTAAAAAATTGAAGAAATAACACATTTCCTCATGTCTATGAGCCACAGCACAAATAATGATCACAGGAGATCAGATAATATGTAGTAACTTCTTTACATGTCTGATTGATGCTCCTTGGCCTTAGAAACAGCTTGTGTCATTTCGGCTAGCATTCTCTGTAATAGTTCTGCTCAGGGCAGAAAACAAAGCTCAGAAATGTCGAGAACTTAAAAACAGGGTTTTATCTGAGACCTCATGACCTGAATAGGTGGCAGTACCAGTTCTCCCTACTGGAAAAGCTATGTTCTAGGCCCCCGTCCTGAACTCCAATGTTCTTCAAATCACTTGAACACTTACCAAAGCTCAGTGATATGCTTGCTTTGAGAGCCAAGGGAGAAACTGACTAGTGTTAAGACATCTTTAAAATATTTCAATGCTCACAAGCTAGGCAATACTATGTAAACTTCATTTCAATGACTGTATGCCATAATTAAAAAGACAACATTGATGAACTGTATTTTCACGATTAATATATTTTACTCAGTATGTACACAGTTCTCCAAACAAATTAGGTCATACAAAGGCAGTTTAAGAAGCATTAAGTAACCACCTTATCAACTGTTACATGGGATATGTTTTCGCTGGTTTTGCTTCCTCCAGCTCAGCATCCAACCAGCGGTATCTACGGTGACGGCGCAGAACTTCAATTGCTTTTTGTTCTAGTGATGTTGGTTGAATACCCAGGTCTTCCAAACCAGGAATATCAGGAAACGTCATATCTGTTGTGTGAAACTTTAAAAAGAAGAAAAAAGGAAAAAAAGAAAAGAAAAAAAAATAGAGGGAATTCACTTGATAGAATGAACAGCATCACACCCAAAGCAATTATTCATGTACTAAAAAAAAAATAGTATTGTGTACTTATACCTGAGGTCACCTTTTTCCTTTTACAGAAACAAACTAGCTTAAATTCCTAGTACTAGAAACATTTTAATAAGTCTCAAAACAATTTTCTACAAATGGCAGCTCTTGGGAGATTCTACTGCAATTTCAGGGCTGCTGAGGTAAGACACTTTCCACCAAGAAAAAAACCCACAATACAATGCACTGCTGCATCTTGTACTAAATCTGAAG
The DNA here is from genome assembly GCA_013398295.1 of Chionis minor. NCBI lineage: Eukaryota > Metazoa > Chordata > Aves > Charadriiformes > Chionidae > Chionis > Chionis minor. The sequence continues at coordinate 1,527,774 of VZSF01010994.1, forward strand.
AACTATTCAAACACAAATGTAGACTCAGCCAGCTATTTGTCAGTCCCAGTTCCTCAATCATAATTTTGGCTCAATATTTGTCCTTGGGAGGAGGAAAAGATTCAATGTGGCCTACAGACCTATAGCATAATTATACAAAGTATTGAGTGACCAGTGTACTTCAACAGGAGATACAGAAGTTCTGCACCTGACAAAAAGTCCTTCAGGCTTCAGATTTAGATTCAGGAGAAAACAGCAGTGAGACATGCAAAAAGTGTCTTCGTTTTCTTCTCATCGGGTATTCATTACCACATTGCAACCACAAAATTAGGCTAAACTTGTAAGTGCATATTTGCACGCAGTTATATGCATTCTGTTTTAGTGATTTGGTGCAGGCTCATTTTATGAAATGTAACTCTATAAACTACAAAGGTAGCTAGAAGTAAGGTTTTCAGGAGATGTTACTTCTACATGCTGGGTCAATATGGCCAATAGAACTACAATGCCAGCTCTCTCTAGTACGGGGAAAGGGGGGAAAACTTTGCACTAGACTGTGATTAAGCTTAACTCCTTTGTTACACACGCTGTCCAGAGTTTTTCACAATTATTTCCACACAGAATAGGAAACTGGTTTATTTCACAGATGGAGAAATGTAAACATAGAAATTAATTGCTTACAGCTATTGAGTAGGCAGCTCTAAGTATAGGACCTAGTTCTCTCAGATCCACGGTAGTACCCTATCTAAAATTAACTTGGGGACAATCAGGCCAAAATAGGGTATTGATGCTGCATCATAAGCAAGGCATTAAAACTCCAACTCTGCAAAACAATTGGGAGAATTCCTGCAACCTTCAGAGAGCAGCAAGCTTAGAGTCTGTCAAAGTGCATGACCCTATCTTTGCTAACCTACACATGTACCAACAGTACATTAATACTTGCTAAATCATTACTTTTTCCTCGCTTGCAGTCAGTTTTTTGCAAGTTATTTCCCCACACCCATTTAAACATTCTGAGAAGTTACAAACAAACATGAAGCTGCAAGATGCTCACAAGAAATGCATTCTAATGTTAAGAGAGAATTTGGGATGTATCCAGCCCCGTCACTTCAACTTGAGCTATTAAAGATGCCATTATATGGACAGTGTAAGTGATTTTAATGCTTCTAGAGGTACATAAACTCATTAGTTACCTAAAAGTAGCGAGCACTCCCCTGCATCAGCTAGCTGCGTGTTGCACATACAATCTCTACTTTGCCTTTGCTATTTTCGATAGCACGTGTTTTAGGGGGAGGGGGTGAGTGAGCAGTCAAGCACGCAGCCTTGACCACTTTTAACACTTACGAAGGTTGGGCCCTTTCCCCACCCCCTCACATTACTTCTTGCAATATAATCACCTCACCAATTGTTTCAACCACTTTCGTAAACATATTTAGAGAAATATTTACACTGTTCTTCCTCCCCCACTGCTAGTGGAAAGACAACATCATAATGATGCCTTTTAAAAAAAATTCTGTTAGTCACTCTCTCTTACTAAGTAAGACAACACCAGAGGAATGTCCAGATGCATCCCCTTGGCACTGTAACAGGTCTGGACAAAAAAGTAAAGAGCGAGGCTGCAGAACAGTAGCTGCAGCAATTGTATGCCAGGAACCACAACCATTTTTGAGGAAGATTATACATAGACACCTTTAAAAATTTAAATTTTTGTAGTATCCAAACAGTCTGAAAGCAATTCTTTATAATCAAATTCTAGCCATTGAACTTACTGAAATACTATACAACATGATGTACACATATTTCAGCACTCCTCAAATGCAAAATTACAACTGCAAGTTACAAATACACAATGAAACATTTCCCAAGAAGAATTCATGGATTGTCCTACACTTACCCGGTCCACTTTGTCTCGTGTTAACCATGGTTCAAATGGATTAATCTCAAAGAATCTTGCAACTAAGCTGTAATCAGAAAGAGTATTGCAGAAGTATAGTCATTATCCAGATGCACAGAAGAAAACAAGAACTGGTAAAACTATTTCACACTTAATAGACAGTGAGCAAGAGCTTGTTCTGTAGCTGTTCTTGCAAGCATGCATTCATTAAAGCAGTGAATGTGCCAGCCAGCAAGTTCTTAGTTGTGTTTCTGGTAAATTTAACCATCTGCTACAAAACTATTTGGTCTCCTACTCTTTTACTTTGGAAGGGAATGGAGGAGCAGATATCTAGAAGTAAAAATGAGCGTTAGTGTGTGGGAAAATAAACCTCCACATCCAATTCCCCACACACCAGAGGGTTCAGTCTTGCCCCTGACTTTCCTCCAAACTCTGTTCCCTAATAGTGTAGGCAGTAATCCAATTATAGTCACAAAGTTTGATTCAATGCCTCCATGAGAAAACATGCTTGCTGACAACTAAATGAGTTAGCAGCCGTACAAACAAGATGATGGAATCTGGAGCAATCTGCATCTATGAAAAGGATGAGGATTAGTATATTTGCAGCTTCCAGAAATCAAGTTTCCCTTGAAAGAAAGAAAACCTGGCAGAAAAAAGAAAATAAAACTACAGCTCTTGCTCAGTGTCTTGGGACCAATAGTATTCAAGGTAGAATGTCTTACTGAAGTGCTCACCTGGCAGACTAGGGTGTCACTAAGTTACTGCACATAAACAGAACTAGGCTTAACTGCCTTTCACATGCAGTATTTTCTCAAAAATATGAAATACCACTTAGTTTAGCCCATAAGGAAAAAAGCATAACATGGACTGCAGCAAAGGTGAATAAAACTAACAAGAACCCACATAATTACTTTTTAACAAGCTGTCCTGTGTCATCTGAGCCATGTTAACCTGATGCCCCTACTGCCAATTCAGAAACAGTCACAACAGTTTAGGATGTTGTTCTAGCATTACTCATCATCAGCTACATGAATGCATTGTTGAGTCCTATTAGCCGGTTGGTAGGAGGGTTCTAACACTGGTGACTTTTTTTAGCTTGCTAGTTTGCATTGTACTAAAATTAAGGAGGACCAGCACCCCAAATATTAACACACTGCAAGCACGCTGAGGACAGCTTCTGAAACGGTATTTGCTGTTTGAGGTAGCTCTTCAAAAGGATGCAATTATGCCTTAAGCACTAGGCCCAGGCTCAGATTTATACTGCATTTTTTCATGCGCTATTATTCAGTAGCTGCAATTCAGCAAATCAGCTTCTATCCTCAGTGCCCCTTAGAAGCCAAAATACACAGTTGCAGAAGTTCAGTGCAGGCAAAGAGAGCCCTCAGAGTCCATCCATTGCAGTCAACTGAAGTGATACTACACCTTTCTCTTATCACCTCCCCATTTACTACTATCTTCTAAAAGACGTTACTGCCCTCATATCACAGAAAAGAAATGCATGCTCACAACTGCACTGCTCAAATTCCCAGGCCCACATCTCAGTACAAACTCATCTCCAACTCTAGCTCAAATCAATACAAAGGACTGAACTAGAAAGTCAATCAATACCCACACCCACCCTTATTCCAACTCTGCTTCCAAGGTGGCAGTGCTCACCAGACTGGAAGGACAGCTGACAGTAGCAGTATCTTAAGCTGCTGCAGAAAAATCTGTCAGGGCCTATGGTCAGCAACATACACACTGATTTTCCCTGTGGTACTATTAAAAGTTCATTTACGTTGCTACTGATTGTCTCTATTTAGGACCTTTTACTACTTCCTGACTCCACAAAGCCATTCAGTGACTCTGGAATAAATAGTTAAATTTATTACAAGTACACCTTTCGCACAGTAGCTCACCAAACGCAGGCCTGTGCCTGAGCAGAAGACTCAAGCTAGCTAATGAGTACCTAGGGAAAGCCAGTTTCTATAATCCTACCTCATTAAATAACAAGTGACAATACTTAATGACCAATGCAACACTTATTTATGCTTCTGTGCTGTCTGATGGATCTCAAGTCCTTCGTGAAGGAAGGGTCCCACTTACTGGTAGAGAGGACGAGGAAGCGGATAGGGAAGAAAGGTTCGAAAGCAAACTGCGTAGATGTATTCCACCAGATCGTAAAGGAGGTATCGGTTAGGTCTGAAAGAAAAAGCAACAAACATTACAGGTAAGTCAGGTATACTCAAATATTTGCAGCAAGAGACAAAAATTTTAAAGCCCTCCATCCCCTAAGCCTACTACGGACCTGTTTTCTTTAATCTAAACAGATTTGCCAGATTTGTCATTTTCCTCACGAGAGGAGAACAAATTTTTGGCTCTCCAGATTCCGTACTGCTTGAAATAGAGATTAGGTTAGAAAAAACTTATCATCTCACACCAGCAATGGTTAAGAGTGTATGTCACAAATTGCAAAATTGTTTCATCACCACGTTGGGTGCCAATGCACAGGCGCTGGCCCTGGGTGCTGCAGGGATGGCCTCTGGAGAGGTCAGGGCTGCCCTGTGCCAGACAGAGCCAACTCCAACTGACCCACCACAGGGCACAGCTGAGCCCCTCAGACAAGATGGTGGCACCTCCAGGAAAACATATTTGAGGAAGAGCAAAAAATGGCACACAGGCAGGGAGGAGTGAGGAAAAAAAAGTGTGGGAAAAAGCCCTGCGGACACCAAGGTAAGAGCAGAAGGAGGAGGAGGAAGTCCAAGTTACAGAGCAGAGGCTCCCCTGCAGCCCCTGGAGAGCCTGCGCTGGGGCACGTTTATCCTGAAGGACTGCAGCCTGTGGAAGGGCCGACGCTGGAGCAGGGGAACAGAGTGAAGAGGAAGGAGAGGCAGAGAGGAACTGTCATGGACTGACCCTGTAGCCCACCATTTCGCATTCCTCTGCGCCACTCAAGGAGAGGGAGTAGAGGAGTTCTAAGTGAAAGACTCAAGTTGAGCCTGGGAAAAGGGTGCAGAGAAAAATGTGGTGTTTTATTCTTTTTGTTTTTATTTCATGCTATTCAAATCCATTTTAATTGACAGTAAATTAAATTAATCTTTCCCAAGTCGAGTCTGTTCGGCCCACGACAGTAACTGGTAAGCAATTTCCCTCTCTTTATCTCAACCCATAAGCTTTTCATACTATTTTCTCCTGCTGTCCTGTGGAGGAGGGAGAGTAAGCAGCTGGGTGGGCATCTGGCTGCTGGCCAAGGCTGACCCACCACAACTGTACTGAGAAAAGGGTACTCTGCATACGTTTAAAGCACACATTTAACGTGCTTCCTCCATGCCATAACTACTGACTCAAATTATGAATACAAGATTTTCAGCCCTGGGACAGGACTGAATTTGTACAAGCCCACTTTGCGGTTTATAATAGAAGGAAGCCAAAAAGCAAATGGTAAAATTAAGAAAGGTTTGTTAACAAGACATCCCATCTCTGGTAGCAAAAACCTGCAAGAAAATTGATTCACTTGCTTTTGCTCGACTAAGAACATACTGTTCTCTTCAAAAGCAAGAGGAAGAAACTAAAGTAAATTCCCCCAAAAGAATGCACTCCCCCTCTCAAGATGGAGAGGAGGAAGCAGTCAGCCTTCTGCACACCTGCAGTAGTTTAAGAGAAACATATTCCATTGGGAGTTCCCATTCATTTCTTGTTCAGTCTTTGCCTTAGCATTTTAATACTCTACATCTACAGATGGCGCAGACTGAAACAGATAATCTCCCCTGGCTTTTAAGGCAACTTGCTGGTATTCCAAAACATTCTGAAAATCTTCATGACGGCATACAAGAATACACTGCTGAACACTGGTGTGTGACTTGGTGTTTTAACCTTCAAAATTACCTGATGATGATCAAAGCAGCAAGGAACACACCAAAAGTCTGTGTCCCCTAATGATGTGCTGTATTTTTCAGCTAAGGCAGAGACCTCACTGACACGACAGTGACCTTGATTATCTCCCAGGTAGGAGCCCCCTGAAAATAAGACTCTGTAGAGGTTTTTTTCCCATCTTCACTCTCCCTTTTGTTTTTTAAAATAGGAGACACTGAATTACTGTTGGAATCTAAAACTCCACAAAAGTGAAACCATGCTAGAGTAAGACTGTGTAAGTACGCAAAACTTCACACATTCCAAAAATCCATGACTATCATATAAAGAACATGAATTTCAGTTTTATAAACCCAAAATATCAAATATATCAAGGTTTGAGGTTGCATGCATGAAAACTGAGCCTTCAATTCACCCGTTCTTCAAAAAGAACAGCAATGCTAATAACCACAAACAAAATTTCTCGATAGATGCTGGAAAAAAGACAGAACCTCAAATTACTACCACTTTAGTTTGTAGAAGCAAATTAAGGCAAAACATTCTAATGAATGTACTTAAAGGTAGGCCATCATATTTGGGAGCATTCAAAAGAATTCAACACTCAAAATTTCTTATCAACTTCATCCAGGTGGCTGGATTATAGAACCTGAGAGAGATCTGCATTTATGAAGATACACTAAAGGGACTGCCATCAAATACAAGATACTAAGCTTTCTTCTGTTTATAGAACTTACAAAACAAACACAGCAAAAAGTGGCAATATCAAATTTACTTCCTCAGCTGAGGGAAAAAAAACACCAAACAACCAGACTTAATTTGCATTAGTTATTAGCATTTTTTTTTATCAAATTTTTGCCCTTACAATTTACCATCCTCATGCCTATCCAAAGGTAGTATAAGCCAATTTCATTTTTATCCTGATACACAGGAACTATTTAAGTATAGCCAAACTCAAAAATGTGAAAATAAGATAAATACTGTTTGTTCCTTTACAAATTACCAAATATTAAAAAGACAACTTCTCCGAGAATCACATTGAAGTGTCACTAGATTAACCATGATACTAACAGACAGCAAACTCTAGAGAGCATGATCATTGAAGACAATGGATTTAACAAGTGGATGAAGCAAAAACCAATGCCATGGGGGAAAGAGGGGAAAAGGTGAAAAACCATGGCAAGTCTTCAGTTGTTCAGAAATAGCAATGACACCACTAGCTGTCACAGTTAAAACTCAATTCGACCACATAGTAAGAAGCAAGGGAAAAAAAAAACCAACAACAAAAACCCAACCAAAACTAGAAATACAATGCTCATTTACAAAATAGTATTTTAAATTCAAACTGGTAACTCTGTTTAAAAAAATAGAAAAGCATCTTGTATAGCTTTAGTCAAGGGTTCTGCTGCAGAGCTCTTCTGGTTTTCCAACACTGATTTGGATCTTCAGTTTAGACCATCATTTTTTCGAAGACTTTTCAGTCACTGAAACTTTTCACTTTTCAGTGCCTGAAACTCTGCATTCCTTACAGTGAGAGCCTCGCATCCTTGCTTGAATTCCTACCTCTGAAACCTGGGCATTGAACTCCTGGCCTTCGGTAAAGTGCCAAAAAAATGAGACTTTGAAACTGTAAGAATACATGAAAAGTTTAGCCAACTGCCCTTCCGTTTGGCTGTAAATAGTGTTCTATTTAGTGCGCAAATCTCCATTTCTCCTGTAGTTGGAGCAGTTGCTTCTGCTCAGGCAGCTTTGGATACATATTGACCCATCTTCACGTTTGCCCCCAAGAGATAAAATAATCACTCAACAGGTTAATTTCATCACATTCCGTGTTTTTTGCATTGTGTTCATCTGACATCTACATATCTGTTCTCTTCGATTAAAAAAGTTGTTTTGAATGGCTGTCTAGGATTTGTTTCCACTTGTTTAGTGTGACACTTCATATCATCCCAGTGATCTGAAAACAACTTCAAGTTACTTATTGTAACCTTACTTTCAGACCACTGTTTGCTTCTTTCTCTTATTTTGCTAGTTTTTGAGCAGAAGCTCCTCAGCACGACCCAAAAGAACTTGAAGACCTGCTTGCTGCCTTTTCCAGAACACCAGCATACAGCACGCATAGCCCAGCAGCGGGGATAACATCGTCCTCAACAGTTCAGTTACAGTACTGAGGAAAGTGTCATCACACAAGTAAAAGACAAACCAGTAACGATCTCTGCGCTATGAGAATAAAGAGCTGTCACTGCAACAGCGTCACAAAGCAAACATGGAAAAACCAATGTAGTCTCTGATAAGCCTTTTGCAAAATCTTGATCGTATGCACATTTTCAGCGTGTAACAGGGGAAGACAGAGATATGTATGCAATAGGAAAAAGAGAGCTGTTCAGCATCATTTGTTATCCTGACTAATTAGCAACTGTTCTCTTTATCAATGAATCTAATGTTCCTTTTACCAGATATATTGGATGAAGACGAGTTCTAGTGCTGTGTTACAACATCAAAACATGGAGCCCATTACCTTGGCACTTGCCACGTTGTTTATTCTTAATGCTAATGACCTATTCTGACTTGGAGCTTTTGTATACAAAATATTTCAAGAGATCCACTGTCTCTATCCATTCTAATTCCAGGTGGTTTCCATACAGCTTTAGCAGAATTTTCTCCAAATCTATGTTGTCTAGAATGTTTCCCAAGACCGCCCATTTCTTTGTGTGCACATACATAACATTAAATGCAATGGGACCCAAACTAGGATTTTCAGAGTACTCACAATAACAGCTTGAGTCATTTTTCCTCCCAAAAAGGAGGTGGAATTTATTGCAGCTCAAACTGTGTGCATGGATGGAGAAATTAAATGTACTGTGCAGCATGCCAAAAAGTGACACCAAAAAGAAGTACTTCAGTTAATTAGAATCAGAAAAGTAACCTACCCAGCCAAGGCGTATGTTTTTCCTTTAGCATCAGGATCCTTAATTGCATTAATAATTGCCTTTGCTACATCAACCACCTGTGAGAAACAAATTCAGACAATTACCAATAGAAAACAGGAATGCACGCACACACTCCTCTTTCAGGAGTGATTTACCAGGGGAAAAGAAAAAAAACACCCAATACACACACACACACACACACACACACAGAGGATGTGGGATTGTCTTGTTTCATTGAAAACTTACATATACCGGTTGCTTCACTGTTTTTTTGCCCAGAGAAATAAGAGGCACACCACCAAACCAGCGCATGTCTGATAGAAAGACACATACAACACTTGAGAATAAAATCTGTGAATCTATTCAGTAAGCCCATAACCAATACATTTTGCACTACTGACTGGGTCTTTTCTGAAAACCAACTTAACTTTTTAAAAAAACAAACCACCAACAGAATTGGGAAGAATTACCATCCAATTTCAGCGCACTGTTTTCAATACGTATTTAGTTTTCTTATTAACAGTCATGGAAAGGCTGTGTTTTCTACTGTTTACCTAGAGTGGTTCAGAGATAACTCAACTTTGCAAGATAGAAACAGATTCCACTCTACCCTGTCCAGCAATTTTGTTGGTGACATATCAGTCATTACTGTTGCTTCTGAGCCCGGAACAACTCAGGTCGACTTTTACATTCCAGCATTACCAACTTCAAAAAAATACTTTCAGGGTTAAGATGACCAGACCTTAGCTCAGAACAATCTAAATAAAAAAACCCACTAGTACACCAAACCCCCCCCGGAATGGGGGGGTGGGTGGGTGGAGCCACAAGGAAATCAAACAGCAAAGTCTAGCTAGATTCAGAAAGAATTCTGTCATGAGATGAAAATTTACTGTTTCCTTTACACACCTTCAGCTAAGGAAATACAGCACATTTCTGATAAAAACATACCTCTCTGCTTTTCAAAAGAAAGTCACATTTTCCCTCTGATCTCTACCAACAGGTATATAAATCATACATGGTTTTATTATTTCAAGAGTACATACTTGCGTAATGATTGAGAAATCGGTCCTCTCTCCCAAACATCTCAGAGGGCTTCAGTATGATAGCATCTGGAAATTCTTCCCTCACTGCTTTCTCCCCAACAGCCTATCATTCAATTAAAATGAACACACCCATTAGATCCATTCTGAACAGACCAGAAGAGAATGCCTTTTCGGAACTTAATGCGTCCTGACTACACCACTTAAAGAAATTACACCATCAGTAGCACAAAAATTATATCTGAGCCATTTGATCTTTGACATGTTATGCTAATACAAAGGTCTCACAGAACATCCCAAATTATTTTATTTGAGGTACAATACAGTCTCACCGGTGAAGCAACACAAATTTAAGTGACAAAGTACAAAAAGGAGGAAGCCTAAGCTAATTATTTCTCTTGCTTACATCAGACCAGAGCTTGGAATAAAACAGAAGGTTTACATAACTCCTACTACATTATCAGAACTGCTTAAGTACAGCTAGAAATTTCAGTGGCAGCTACCTACTTCCCACATGGGACTGGCCAATACAATAAGGCTTAACTATACTATAGAGTTGTTATACATTGAGAGCTAGCAAATTTTAACCCTGGTTTAAAAAAAATTTTGGTTTTAGTATAAAATAGCTGAAACTGGGACAACAGCTACATCAAAAAGAGAAAAATCAGTAATAGGGTATTATACCTCCTAATAAGGAAAAAAAATAATAGGATACCAAAACTAGATATTTTTTTTTGTACAAGAGCAGGTAATAATCCCACTCCAAGGGCCTGTAATCACGATACTCATCTGTCTTTGCAGCACTCATTTTGGCATCAACTACTTACTTTGCTAGGTCATTTCAGCCTTAGATGTTAGGCCTGATATCGGACCCTAAACCATCGAACTAGTTCCTCCTTCTTCATGACATGACAGTAATTTTAGATGCAAAGATATTCAAGGATAAAAGAAAGGAAGAGCTTTCAGGGCTCCAAGACCCATTTCCCTTCAAAGCACATGAAGTACTCAGGAGGATTTCTAGCTCCAGTAAGCACAGTAACTCAAAAATTCCTCAGCTGCAGAAGACATTCCATAGTAAATTCATACACAGATTTCCTTCAAACAGACCCAGTCAGGTTTAAAAAAAAAAGTAGGCTCTCAGAAAATATATTCAAAAAGATGCCAGACTTACTTTACTCCTGAGGTATTTGGAAGGACTCTTCATGCTAGCATTCAGGTGAGACATATGAACGAATGTTTCCACACCAGCTTCCCTAGTTATCTGCGCAATATTTTTAGGAATATTTACAAATTCATCTTCAAAACTGAAGTTTCTAAAACAAGGCAAAAACCAGATTTTAATGTAAGAGCAATCAACAGTGGTTGCCTACCAACCAACAGCAATCATTACATTTTACTTGAATATATTTCAAAGACTTATCTTGATGCTATTTGTTTAAAAGTTTCCCTTTATGAGAGACTCATCATATAATAAAAATGTGAGGCAACTGAAATGCAACAGTAAGCTTCAATTACAGCAACAGTACTGTCTGCTTTTTCATCTGTTAATATTAAATCAGTATGAAAAGTCCTCTTGCACCCCTGTATGTGACATAACAGGAAACTCTTCACAAGTGAAAACAGATTATCTTTTTTAGGAGAAGTGCTGCATCTTGAAATCTGAGCAAAGCTGTCTTTTCACAACACCTGTTCAAAATTTGACTCAATTACATTCAATTACACAACAAAAGAGCTCAAAAATTCTGAGCAGCCTAAGTTACGGCAGATGCTAAGCATTGGGAAAGTGGACAAAAACGGACAAAGAACTCATGGGTGCTTACGCAAATAGAAAATTTTACATTGACAGAGCAGTTAGAACCATTTCACAGCAGCTGTAAGGGACTTCAAGGAGAAGCATGTAGAGAGAACATCTCACATTATGGCACTGAAGGGGCCTAAATTAGAGGGGGTCAACTATAATGTAGTTTGGCATCTGATCAAGAACAATACAGAAGCTCTGTCTCCAAGCAAAACTGACACTATAGGCTGGCAACAATATCCAAATTCCTTCCAACTATCCTAAGACTGCAAGAAAGAGAATTGGCTTCTTATGTCTTTACACCATTCTTGTAAGCACCCCGCTCCATCTTTTCCATTTGCTTTGGGTAACAAACATCTTGTTCAAATGCCTCTCTCTCTGTCCTTATCTACTCCCACAGCTCTTCAGATCCCACTGGAGTCTAAAGAAAGCCTTAAAAATAAGAAGTTATTTTTGACCCTTCAATAACTAATCTGATCCTGGGAACCATCACTCCTGTTCTACTCACAAAAATAGATTTTAGAAACACACAAGAAGGAACAACATCCCTCCAGTAACCCTGTAACTATGGAGTTTTCAAACAACATAGTATACACAGATGAGACTGTACACTAAGACTAGGCAAAGAGGAAAGTATTTAATGGCAGGCTTTGCTTTTTCTTTTTTTTTTTTCCACTAATCTCTACTTCTAATCTTACTCTTTTTTTCCCTGCTTAAGTTTTTCAAAGACTTTGGGATGATTACAATGGTTAGTCTGACCTCATGTTTAACAGACCATACAATTTCATCTCAGGATTCCAGCACCACTTATATAAAATAAATAAGAACACTTGTGAAATACATCTAAAAGTCTTTAAAATGTAGCAAGACTCCTCTGCTTTTCAATCCGTTCAAACTGACCAGAGTAACAAAGTTTGCGGGGTTTTAGCTAGAACAAAACTCTGTTGTTGTCAGAGATGTAACTGGGCTCACAAGAGAGGCGCCCGGGTGTAGTAGCCCGGCACTTGTGGGGCAGCGTGGTAGTATTTTTGAGAATCAGAAGGCCTACCGCCCCTCAAGGGCAAAAACTACACACCCAANGGGCAAAAACTACACGCCCAACTGCCTCTCTGAAATGCTTATACGCCATCGCACGCAGTATGGGGAACAAGAAGGAAAAATTGGAGATCTGTGTGCGGTCACAGGGCTGTGATCTCACAGCAATTACTGAGACACGGTGGGATAGCTCACATGACTGGAATGCTGTCATGGATGGCTGTGTGCTCTTTAGGAAAGACAGGCCAGCAAGGAGAGCTGGTGGAGCTGCTCTTTATGCAAGAGAGCAACTGCAATGTATCGAGCTCTCCCTGGGGGTGGATGAAGAGCGAGTTGAGAGCTTGTGGGTAAGGATTAAGAGGCAGACTAATAGGAAAGACACTGTTTTGGGGGTTTATTACAGGCCACCCGATCAGGATGGGGAAATTGATGAGGCCTTCTACAGACAGCTGAGAGTCACCTCACAATCACAGGCCTTGGTTCTCATAGGGGACTTCAGTCACCCTGATACCTGCTGGGAAGGGTACACTGCCAGGCATGTACAGTCCAGGAGACTCCTTCAGTGTATTGATGATAACTTTTCCACTCAGGTGGTGGTGAAGCCAACAAAAAGATGTGCACTACTGGACCTAGTACTGACAAACAAAGAGGGATTGGTAGAGGACATTAAGGTTGGGGGCACCCTTGGCTGTAGTGATCATGAGAAGATAGAATTCAGGATTACGTGTAGTAGGTGTAAAACAACAAGCAGGATTGCAGCCTTGGACTTTAGGAGGGCTAACTTTGATCTCTTCAAGAAACTGCTTGGAGAAATCCCATGGGTTAGGGCTCTAGAGGGTAGGGGTGCTCAAGAGAGCTCATTGACTTTCAAGTATCACTTCCTCGAAGCTCAGGATCAGTGCATCCTTAAGAGCAAGAAATCGGAGAGGGGAAGCAGGAGACCTGCATGGTTGAGCAGGGAGCTCCTGAACAAGTTCAAGTGGCAGAAGGAAGTTTACAGTATGTGCAAGAAGGGAATGACCACTTAGGAAGATTACAAGAATGCCATCAAAGTATGCAGGGATGAAACGAGGAAAGCCAAGGCCTCCTTGGAATTAAATCTGGCAAGGGATGTCAAGGTCAACAGGAAGTGTTTCTTTAAGTACATTAAAGGCAAAAGAAAAACTAGACAGAATATGGACCTGCTGTTAAAATAGACAGGCACCATGGTGACAGATGATGCAAAGAAGACAGTTACTGAATACCTTCTTTGCTTCAGTCTTCACTGCTCAGGAGCCCCAGACTTTACAGGTAACAGAGAAAGTCTGGAGGAAGGAAGACTCTCCCTTGGTTGAGGAGGAACAAGTTAGAGACCTAATTCAGTAAACTGGATATCCACAAGTCCATGGGTGCTGATGGGATGCACCCCCGCGAGGTCCAAGGGAGCTGGCAGAAGTCATTGCTGGTCCACTCTCCATCATCTTTGAAAGGTCCTGGAGAATAGCCTATCACTCCAGTCTTCAAAAAGGGCAAGAAGGAAGACCCAGAAAACTACAGGCCAGTCAGCCTCACCTCCATCCCTGTAGAGATGATGGAACAGCTCGTTCTGGGCATCATCTCCAAGCATCTGGAGGAAAAGAGGGTTATCAGAAGCAGTCAACATGTCTGACTAATCTGATAGCCTTCTATGATGACATGACTGGATGGATAGATGGAGGACAGGGGATGTTGTCTACCTTGACTTTAGCAAGACTTTTGACACCATCTCCCACAGCATCGTTGTAGGTAAGCTTAGGAAATGTGGATTAGATGAATGGACAGCGGGGTGGATTGAAAACTGTCTGGCAGGTAGAGCTCAGAAGGTTGTGGGGCAGAGTCTAGTTGGAGACCTGTAACTAGGATGACCATAAGCATGCAGTGTACACTTGTGGCATACTGGGGTGCATCAAGAGGAGTGTACCAAGCAGGTCAAGGGAGGTCATCCTCGCCCTCTATTCTGCCCTGGTGAGGCCACATCTGGAGTACTGTGTCCAGTTCTGGGCTCCCCGGTTCAAGGACAGGGAACTGCTGGACAGCCAAGGGCTACAAAAATGATTAGGGGGCTGGAACATCTTTCTTATGAGGAAAAGCTTGAGGGAGTTGGGTCTTTTTAAGTCTGGTGAAGAGAAGACCAAAGGGCGAATCTCATCAATGCTTATAAAACTTAAAGGGAGGGTGCCAGGAGGATGGGACCAGTCTTTTTTCAGTGGTGTCCAGTGATAGGACAAGAGGAAATGGGCGCAAACTTGAACATAGGAAGTTCCATCTGAACACGAGGAGGAACTTCTTTCCTTGGGAGTGTGGCAGAGCACTGGGACAGGCTGCCCAGAGAGGTGGTGGAGTCTCTGACTCTGGAGACATTCAAAACCTGCCTGGATGTCATCCTGTGCAACTTGCTGTAAGTGGACCTGCTCTGGCAGGGGGGTTAGACTAGATGATCTCCAGTGGTCCTTTCCAACCCCTGTCATTCTGATGTCACACTTTCTTTCAGTAACAAAGAAACCTTCCCTTACATAAATCATACTTTTTACATGAGTCCAGAAATTTTCAAGGGGGAATTATACATGGAATACCTATCTGAAAGATAAAAAGAGATTACACTTTCCTTGGTCCAACTGTACAGATTTTCTTTTCTTTCATCACTCCTATCTTCATTATGAAGAAATTTCTTCTGTTCTAACAACAACTGAGGTTTGAACTCCTATGTTTATAATTTAGTAATAGCGCAAAACAATCCCAACAGGTTAGTTTGTACACTTTTACATATATCCCAAAGTCCGAAGAAGATATAAAAAAAACCCGAAAAACCTTGTCAGATGCAGAAGACCAAAGTTCATTTAGGTGGGCTCTTCCCCAACTAAACTATGTTACAGACTTCAACAGTGGGACAAGGAACTAAGTGACCACCAGAAAAAAAAACGTACCTCAAATTTGAATGCAAAATCCAAGTGTCTCACAGAAATTATGTATGATATCTGACTAGACAAGAAACAGCTGAAATAGGTGCTTGCCAACAGACATACTATTTTTGGAAAAATAATTGTACAATTTGAGAACACAACACCAAATGGCTGCTCACAATAAAAAGAGCAACAAAGGCATTAAGCCTGTAAATGCAGGCAAAACTGGTATCTACATTTGTTTCTGTCTACTACGATAGGAAAACTACATACCGTGTAAAGGCAAATCACGCAACTAATGAGTTTTTGTCTGGCAGTTCTGCACAAGGCTTTAAATAAACTGGACAGAATTGCATGCACACACACAAAAAAATTATGAGGCTATTACAGGTATTTTTAACCCAAAATAAATACAGGATTTTTTTAACAGATTTAAAGAAGGAACTATTTTTAAAAATTATCACCAAAAAATGCTTATGTAGCTATTAGTGTCTGTGCCAAAATTCTATCAGGGAATGATGTTATTAATCATAATCTCAGGGATTCTCCATTAGTTATTGCTGTTTATTAACATTTACCAGAGAATAGGAAAAGCTTGATCATAGCTTATTCTAGTAGGCTACAATTCATCATTATGCCGAAGTGACAGGACGAAAGCCCACTCTGTAACAGTGCAAATATGAGCCCACAGAAACTGGTGAGCCTCTGCCAGCTATAGGAAAGCACCCACCAAACATCAGAAAGGTTAATGAAAGCAATACATTGAACTCTCTGACAGAAAAAAAGCTGTACACTAGAAAATTATAGAAAGAACGCACTTTTCAAGAGCAGATCGTAACCAGGATTCTAGTTAACCATTTAAAGAAGTGGAAGAATTTTTATATGCAAAATTTCAGCTTTGCCTCTTTGTAGAAGCCAAGAATAATTGTCAGCATCACTGCCTACTGTACACATGCTGTAAAATGTGGCTACAATGTCCAATACCTGGTACAAATCTATCTATAGAGGGGGAAAAAAAAAAAAAAAAAAGGAAATTACTTTGTTTCCCATTCCTTTCCAACAAGATTAATGACCACATTGCTGTGTTCCACGGCTCTTCGGATAGAGTCTTTGTCCTTACAGTCCCACTCCTGTAACCAGAGCATCAAATGGGAAAAAGATGAGATAATGTCTAAATAGGCATAATCAAAGAAAGATCTTTCACACCATTTCCATTTAGAGGCCAAACAATAGCTGGAGTTCTGACTTTGAGAATGATTAACAGACTTCCTTGTATAGCAATGGTATTGTATTTGATCTAAAGCCAAAGCAAAAGACTTACCAAGAAGAGAAGTTGCCCCAGGTCACCCATTGGTCGCAGATACATGAGGTCATACTGATCACAGCGATAGGGTATGATTACTTGAGATCCAATGCGACCTAAGTGTTCAAAAAATAGTTTCATTTATCTCAAGCTACTACATAACTTTAAGTAGAGGAACTTCTGAATATAGAAAACTTCTTTTTTTCCCCCAGTAGTAAAATACAACAAATACAGAGAGCTATCTTGAATAGTTATCTGCAAAGCTAAAAGTAGCATAGAAGTAAGTTTTTGAACCTATATCACTGGAATTCTTAAGCAGACACATATTTGAGCTTGTAAGAAAAATACAGATCTTGTAAGACAAACAATATAAGCTTGTTAACAAACAACAACAACAAGAAAAATCACAGTGTGTGCTATAAAATAGTGTAATACCTAAAAATGTGTCACATCTAGGGATATTTGCATTTTTTTTAAATTTGCATGGGGAGAAGGAAAAAAAAAAGGCAAGAGTTATTTTCTAAAACTCAAATTCAAAAGGGCAATTCTAAAGAATTCCAACCAAATTCCTGCAAACATTTTAGTAAAATGCCCTAATAGGGCCAAAATCATAAGAAGCAAATGGGTGCTGTACCTCTCCTCAGATCTGCATTGGACAGACTGGGAAAACAGTACTTGAAGGAGAGTGACTTATTTTAATTACTTTAACCATATTCTAAAACTTCTAAATTTCCTAGCTTAAAGTAGTTTTACGAATTGTAACATCTTGGCACTTTAGCAGACCAAACACTATGAAAGTATCACACAAAACACTTCTTCACTTTTAAGATCCGAAATGCCAGATATTTCTAGATTATCATGCAACGTGAAGAAAAATCAGTTTTGTTAAACGATTTTTTTAATTAGTACTTCTGGGGAACATTACCTAAACGGTTGACAACATATCGTCCCAGGAAACCCGTAGCCCCAAAGACAGTGGCCACGATGCCACTAACAGATGATCGGCCACTTCTTCCATGAGGGATCACCGCATGATGAACTTGGCGGTGCTGATGCAACATGGATGGTGCTGCAGATAACACTGAAACTCCAGGGCCTACAACACAAAACAGGACAGAGCATGTGATATAAGCTAAAATTTATCAGCGTGAAACCATAGTTAATGTTGCGTTTCTCATTAGAGATCCATTTTCTCTTATCTCCCTCAGCAAAATTTCCCATGTCCAGACTCCCGTCAGCCTGTTTCGGAGACATCTGGACAGGTCAGAGGACAGTAGGCTTGAGGGAGCTATTGATAAAAGCCAAAGACCAAACTAAGACATGAAAGGAGCAGACTAAGGTTATCAATTCCTAAACAAGTAAAGTTTAACTGTCCAGCATTAGTGCTTGATGTATAAGGTGAAGCAGAGAGGTTAAGCAAATAAAGAATACTTGCTACAGGCAGGTCCCACGGAAGTACATCCACATCCTGCTCTCAGGTCTGGGAACTGCAGGACAAAGATCTCGGACTCACACTAGGTGCAGTTAACCAAACTTTTTACCTCAGTCTAAATATAGCAGACCCAAATGTTGGAGGAGGCAGCAATCCTGCTATGTCATAGCCCTGGAGTGAAGGTAGATGAAGAGATGCAAAGAGCCAGATCTATGATGCACAGAATATTGCTTCAAAGCTGTACATTTTCGAAAGGAGCTATGGAAAGCTGAAAGCCATGGAACAGGATATCAGCAAGATATTGACATAAATTGACAAGGTAGCTCCAATAGAGGGTTTGAAAAGAAGAAATGCGTCATCTCCAACGAAATTAGCCAAAAGCAAGAAATACAGGGCTTCTAAGAGAAGTGTTTAATGTTACTACGAGTCCATGCTCACTATAACAAATGAACAGATGAAATGTCGAGCAACACACTACAGACATCTGGTTGTTGACAAGAGTAGACTGAAAGAGCTGTCATTGGAAAACTAGCTTGAGGATGTAACAGAAATCCAGTAACTGACCTTCCAACTTTTAGCAAGTCATGGCCATAAGCATTTTCTGTAAAAGAATAAGCAGGTTTCATCTTCCCCAACAAAATTAAGTAGCAAGAATCATAATGAAAACAGGACTACTATTTGATGTCAGAATGATGGATGCATTAGGAAACAACAACAACAAAAATATCACTTGCACACTGAAGGAGTACATTGCATCCTAATACGGTTGTGTATTACCAGTTACACAGTGGCACTGTTGTTGTAGCCATGATGTTAAGATAAAAGGGACAGGGTATGTTTGGACATAAATTCTGTTTTGTTAGATCAGCTGATAAAATTCAAACGAGACAATCCAATAAGATTTCAGTGCCTGAAGGAGGTGTTTCTCTACGCAAAAGCTTCTCTATCCCTCCTCTCTCTATACCCCACAAATCAGAGTAATAAAAGATAACACATCTCCAATTTTGTCCTGAAAGGTAGTCTGATACACACTTAACTAAAGCAATCACACATATGTGCTTATACTCATCAAGCTAATACACTACGCCTAGAAACTATACTCCAATTGGCTGATAGAAACAGGACAAAATAAGGTATTACCCACACAAACTTCAAACAGGTATATGACTTCCTAAAATAAACTCTCCAACAAAATAGGTCCAAACTCAGAAACTGGGCATGGTATATGTCTTAAAGGGGCAGATACGCAGGGCCTCTCCATTATGGAAAGAGAGACCTTGAGACTAACTATGAGAAAGAAGGAAAATATACCCTATGATAAGCACCCATTAGAAAACAAACAAAACAAATAAAACCCACCACCCCACCCCCCTCAAACCCCACACCATTTGTCCAAGATGGAGTTTAATAGAAGCACACACTCCTGTGACACCCAATTAATGTCTAAAAACTTGACATGCAGTTTTAAAACTGATAGAATATGTTCATATTAAACTTTATAACACCTCAAACCGAAATTTTAAATAATATGGCAACTCATCACCACCATATTTACCACCTATCTTCATTCTCTGCTTTTTCTATCATCCAGTTAATTTAACATTACCCTCTAAAATCTTTGTGAATACTTCTGTGGAATTACAGTGAAGGTGAAAATAGTAATTTCAATCTCAAAACACACTACCACGCTATTCTTATAATGTTACCTGACACAGACTATGCAAGCATGCAGCCTATACCCTATGTTCTTACATTTAAAAGTCTTGGGGACGGAGGTTGCTTTTTCTTTATTCTTTTAAATAACAACAACAGAACAAACTTGCAAATGAAATCAGGAGCGTATACTGAATAGTCTATATCGAACAGAGCCTGTAGCTATGTAATGGATACCTAGAGAGTGGAGATTAACCACGTTCAGTATAAGTGCAAGTGTAAAGGATAACACTGAGGTAGACAGTCGGATAAACTTGTTACTTTGATTAGTGTTCTAATAAATAGGGTTTCATTATTTAATTTATATTTTAGCAAAAACAGACTCTCAGAAAAATGACAGGGATTTTATAACCAGCTGGATTCCTTCAAGTGTGCAAAATAGCTACATGGTATGCTGAGATGGTGGAAGAGAAAGTTTGATGACCCATACTCCTCCTCAGTACTTTGTTTACATACACTTCTCTCTCTAAAGGTTTGTAAAAAAAAATAAAAAATCCATATTTACAGAATTAACACTATTTGTTATTTTTAGATAGGAACATTTCAGTCCTTACAATATAAAACTTACAAAGCCCAAGATTTTAGTCCACTGTGAGCACCTGTTGAAAAAAGTATTATTAAACAGATTAACCCATGTAAGAAGGACAAGAAAGTTAATCTGAAAAAAATTCTAAGCATGTCTTTCAACTGCTTTATAACTTTTTTGTTGTTGTTTCTGTAAAAAATTGCTGATGACACACTCTTCAGGATGCTATCACTGTCGCATTAACAAATAACATCCAATTACTGTCTTGTGTTCTCCCACCTGTGTGTATACACCTGTTGTTGCTCACCTTATGCTGTAGGTCTTTACTGGTGTACATGTTTTCTCGTTCCATAACTGTACAAGATCTGTCACAACGTATCACCATCTAAGGCTAAGTACCCAATGCCTACTATATAACCAAAAAAAATTATTACATTTTAAGGATTATCATGAGACTCAAAGTAAGCAGGCTAGAGAGATCCTCATACTGATTCACAAATAGAAAAGGACTTTCCATACAGCATGGAGCCCTGTCATAATGCAACACTTAATAAATCCAGACTACATAACTTAATAGAGCCATATAGCTTTCACAACCCACGTTAATATCTCCAGCTTACAGCTCTGTGCTTCTGTGTAACAGACTTGTTCAGAGATTCTTTCCCCAGGACAGTAGGGTTTCATCTTCTTCACTAACCAGAATCTATTTGTCATTGGAAATTTATTTTTACAACCCCTATCTGAAGCAGTTTAGAAACACTGATTAGAACTAAAGCTCAAATACCCACTGTAAACCAGAACTATCTTCTTCCTGAAAAGACACATTGCTCCCATTAAAAGCATGTTAAATTCCTTCCTCATCTTTATCAACAAGCAAATCCTGTTTGCCATCTCCCACTTTATTCAACAGAAGAGCATGTGCGGCACCAATTTAACCAAAAAAAGGTTCTGTTCTGACAGCAAAGACCCAAATACGAGCTTTAAATATAACTCTGGCACTTGAGCATGCTTACAGTCCATGGCCAAAATGTCAAGGTCGCCTAAGAAATCGTAAAAGTACTCAAACCTTTTAGCCTGCAGGACAGCACTTCCCTGGCTGAGATTTTGACAGTCCCAATGAGACAACCTACTGTGCAGCTGTGCCAGCAGCCCCAGCCGGTCCCACGCAGCCCTTTGGGCTCCAAACCCCCGTTTCCCCCAGAGAAGGCAGGCAGAAAGCCGGCCTTCTCTGCCGCAAACAGTTACTCTAACCAGCAGCTTTCCAGACGCTGCCCTGCCAGCTCCCTCCGCCGGCTCTACACCGAGAACGCGGCGGTGAGAGAAGGCCGGCGGGCAGGCGGCCGGCGCAGCACCCTACGGGCTCGGGCAGAAAGCGCAAGGCCAGCCCCGGGGAGCTCCCAGGGAGGAGCGGCGCGGCGCCCCAGCCGCGGCCCCTCGCCGGCGGTGACACTCACCTGCCCTTGGCAGCAGGAGGCCGCGGGGAGCCCGGGAGCAGCGAGCCACGGCCGCCATCTTGCCTTACCCGCCAGCCCCGGCGGCGGACGGCAGGCCGGCAGGGTCAAACCGCTCCCCAGCTGCGTGCGCCAGGGCGCCTGCGCAGAACCCGCCTGGCACAGCGCGCATGCGCTTAGCGGGGACGCACCGCCCTGCCGCTGCCCCGCCGGGCCCCGCCCAACGCGCCCGGCCATGGGGCGGGCACCGGCGTCCGTCTTCCTTCCTCCCTCCCCGGGGCCCGGGCAGAGCCGCGGGCAGCCGTAGCCCCTCGCAGCGCAGCGGCTCCCGAGCGGGTGGGCTGGAGCCCGGCCGGCCCGTGGGGCGAGCGCGGCGGGAGGCTGCTGGGTGCGCAGTCGGGGCCCGACTGGGGAAGGACGCTTGAGGCCGTTCGCAGGTGCGCGGCTCTGGAGTCGGGGTATTGGAAGCACCCGAGAGAGGAATTTCGGGAGGGAGAGCTGGCCCCCTGCTCGTGCAGGTGCTTTTGAAAATGCCAAGCTTAAATATTTATTAATCTTTGGAGGGAAGCGGCTGTTTCATAGGTCCGAGCGCTTGCTTCTGAGTGCCTGTCTAGTGGGACACAAGCCAAGTGCAACAGTGACTGAATGACAGTAACTTTGGCCACTACCGAGCTGGACTGACTGAAAACATTTTCAGTAGCTCATTACATATGCCTCGAATTACCTGGCCTCATTAAATTAGCCTTAGAAGGGAATTAAACAATTTTACAGACATGCAACCACTCTAAAATTCCTAACTCCCTCTGTCATCCTCAGTCTTCAGCATTTCACTGAGACTTTTTCCGCTGAACAGTGCTGCTGTGAACATTGCGTCACGATCACACGCAGGGCACTCTAAATCTGCCACTTGCACTATTATAGCCTCGTTTTTCCCATGGGTTCCCATTGCTTTTTAGTCTGCATTGCATACAAATGGCCATTCTTTTGTAACCTGGCTTACACCGCTGTAGCCAGGGCTTACACTCACCAAAAAGTTCTTAAAAAGTAAAAAGCAGAACAGTCGCAATATTTCTGTCAATTCAGTACAGATTCCAAAATACTTGATTTTAACTGAACTTCCCTTCTGATGCAAATCCAAGTGGCAGTTCTGCAGAGCCATGGTGTAGAAAGTGATTCGGGGTTTGGGGCAAAACTTCGGATGCTCTGTGAACACTGGCTGTCTCCAGTTCTCAGCCACAGCACACTTTTTCCTTTGACGTGTAAGCCAGGTGTACATAGAACAAAACACGCTCATCTCTTTTTGCTGGCAGGCGGGAACCATAGCAGCAAGCCCCCTCCACCTGCCAACCCAAAACTACCTACCCAGCACTCTTCCCTCCACCTTCATCCTGCCCAACGGTTTCACTACAGCTTTTCTGAGTGGCCCAGCCTGCCCCACCACCTTCGGGAAATCTGGTTTGTATGGTTGTGCTTTGCTATGGTACAAAAAATCTGAGGTTTAAAATCTGTATTTGCGTGTAATGGGTGCTCATGGAAAGCAGTGGGAGCAGTGGGAATATACCAGGAAGAACTGGGTACTTAGCCTTATTCCAGAACCGATGCACAGCTATGTGAAAGCGACTGTCCAATTCCAGTATCTCACATGGAGGTCTTGTTCTTGATCCAAGTCAGAACCTCTTGCTGAGGAAACTTGACCCTTACTTGTTTTGTATGGTGACATAAATGTCCACGGAAAGTGATTTTATAACAAATTCTAAGCTTGGACTAGAAAGAGAAGGATGAATTAAGGCTAAGGCAATGGAGTGCAAATCAGGAGATGTGTCTTCTGCTCCAGGCTCACCACCCCGTGATTTTAGGAGAGGCGAACCAGAGCTCTGTGGTTTCCACTCTCTGTTTTCAAAAGAATATTGTCCTATTTCAGCAGTGGTGGTGTAGGGATAAGACAGGCTAGTTGGCCAGAGATGCTTATGTCTTATGGTGATGTAATCATAAAAAAAAGCAGTAAGGTAATGGACACATCCAACTTACAGCTCCAATTACAAGTTAACTAGGTTAAATGTGCAATTTAAAGGGAGCTGAATTTGATTTTAAAAACAATTTGGAACATCATATTGCTGATTAAGCACTATCTTAACTGTATTTGAATCCCAAGGAAGTTTGAGCCAAACATATAAAAGCAGCCTCAGGGCTACTGGTCACCTAAAACGTGTGAGGATTTATTAAGAGTCCCGGGCTGAGTGTTTCTGGCATCTCTCAGCTCTCCCACACAGAGGAAAGACAGGCTAGTTGCAAACGCTGACAGTAAGGGCTGGCAGATGTAAATGACATGCTTCGGTTTCCACATACCCCTGCACTCTTGGTCTCCCTATGGCCTTACTGGTGCTACAGAAATACTGATGTCACTCTGCTTTCTGGCTGGAGCAAGGTAAGCAGAAGACCAAAGAGCCTGTCTGGTGAGAACAACCCAACAGCTTATTTATAAAACCACCCGTCGAAAGCTCCCTGGGCCCAACAAACGCATCAGTGCTGCTGGGGCAGGAAAGTCCAATTGATTCTTCAGATTATTCTGTGCATGTAAGGGATAAATAAGAACATGGGTTAATACTTTGAGACCCCATTTCTTTTCTCATTTCACTATCCTTTGAAGTCATCTGGATGTTTCAGCAGCCTAAGAAACCTCTTAGAAGTAGTTCTAGACTATTTGCTTCTGAGACTTCCCCTCGCCATAGTCTCCCTTGTCCCTAATCTGGCTTTTTTCAAAAGGACCATGAAGAACAGCTGGCTGATATTCTCCTTTGGAAAAGTCCTCCTTTCTTTTCTGCTGGGTTTCTCTGCTGAGGTGTTTGGGTGGCTTAGGCCAGCAGTCAGGAGGGCTGCAGGGTGGAAGGCAGGAAGTACCTCTGCTCTGTACATGCTATGTTGCATCTACTTCGTGCTGTCTTGCATCTGCTTCCCTTGTTAATTCCCTGAGCAGTGTTTGATTTGTAAAATGTTATGTAATTTCCCCAAGGTGTTAACTTCTCATGCTGCAATTAAAGTACCCCATGAATCAGAATGAAAGCCAGTTCTGAGTGCAAGAAAACAGACATATGCTGCAGAGTTCTTTGCATGATAGGTTGTTTCCTGTGAAGCTGCTTATGAATTTGACTACGAATAGACGAAGCTAGACGATACTGTAGATGGCAGAAGGGGATCGCAGCATTGCCAGTGGATCAAGCACAGGGTTAGCACTCAGGGGACCAAGGGCGTGTTGCCTGTTTTGCTGCTGGTCTGCTCCATCCCATATAGAAGCCATGTCACGTTGTCAGATCTCAGCTTTCCCATCCGTAAAAAAGAACAATGATGCCTACTTTGTGAAACACTTAGAAATATACTAATGAAAAGCCCTATATTAGAAAAAAGTATTGGTATTATTATTAGTCGTTAACTTTATTTCCTATAGGCAGCATATTTTTAGGGTAATTTCCCAATACTACAGCTTCCTCTGTTCATATAGAATTATAACTTATGATACCTCTTTTGGGGTTTTTTTTCTAAATTGTTTCTTAGTAGCAGGATACTATTATTTTTCTCTTTATCCTTTTAAGAGTGGTACCTTAAGTTATCCCAGCTTCCCCACAAATTGTCTTTCTCATAGTGTGCAACAATAAACAACTGAGAAAAACAGATGTGACGTTCTCACATTAAGACCTACATAAACAAAATAATGCTGACAGTAAAAGCTTTTTCTTAGATAAACTAAAAGCTACAGCTTTTTTTAAAGTTCAGCCTTGGTTGAAATTGATGTTACACCTACATGCGGGGCCACTGGGACAGAAGTGTCGTAGGAAGAGGAAGCTGAGGGCACACAGCAGCCACATCTCCTGGAACTCATAACAAGGTGCAGAGGGAACAGGGGATGGCCACAGCATTGGCATGCCACCAGTGTGAATTTGTGGCTACTTTGATCCAGTGGTAATCCCAGGGAAAACAGCGAGCACCCACATTGATTGTTCCTCCAGTGGATCTTTGATGTAGCATCAGAGGTCATTGATACTTGCACTGTCCTGGATCCCACTCGGCACATCTGACCCAGTGTCAGAGTCCAATACTCTCTAGTTAGGTGCTTTTAGATATTCCACACTTGGGGGGAGGCTGGGAAGGGGCAGGAGTGCTGATATTTAATACCAGGTTTACTTGCGTGAAATTATTTGATGTTGCATGGGATTTTGATTTAGCAGAATGATACAGCAATGTACATAAATCACAATACAAATACAAATTACACGTAGCGGGCTGTAGCAATTGCAGTAGACAGCTGAATCGTAATACAGACATGTTTCTCATCATGGATCTCTGTAATACGCTCGCCATCATGATGGGGGGCATGCTCAACTGCTAGGAGGTAATACATAGCTGAAAGGCAGCTCAAGCCCAGGACAAGGGAGACTATGGTAAGAAGAAGTCTCAGAAGTCTAGAACTATTTCAAAGTGGTTTGTTATGTATACCCTCCTCATCCTGGCCTGGCTAATGCAGGAAGACACTTCCACTCTTTCAATTAAGTCAGGGATGAGCAGTTCTACAGCTGGTTGATTCACGCAGCTGATGAAGCCATTTATCTAGAACAAAGGCCACCCTCGGGTCCCCTTTGTGTCAAGGGAAGTTCAGCTTTCTGTGCAACAGCTGTGGTCAGTCACTCCGTGCATTCTTCCCCGAGCTTCCTGAGCACACTGCCCTTGCCTATCTCGTCAGAGGCCTTTTCCATTGTTGGGGTTCAGTAATGGGTCACACCCGGGATCTCTGTAAAATATTGCTTCAAACAATCGTCAGAATGCCTCTATTTATGTTGTCTGTAATCCATAAATCTTAATTTCCAGCAGCTCTTCCTCAGCGAGCACTAATTGCCTTATCTGGTAAGAGATTCACTTTCTGGGTAGGTCGGGGTAAATTAATCTTCCTTTACAGTTAGGTTCAGTGACAGCAAGACATCCCTGAGGCTTCCCATTCCCGTTTATCCTCTTGCTGAATTGCACTGACAGAACTGTTTTTCTTGGTCCCCTTTGCTCTCCAGCAAGGTAGGCTTCATGCCACCAGAAATGGGTGGAATGAATTGAGCTAGGGGTTTTTTTCTGATTTAAAGGGACACAGTCAACTTGAAAATTAGTCATTTCCAAAGTAAAATTAATAAGAAGAATGACAGATATCGTATCTGTTCTTGAGACTTCCTTATCAGGATTTTGTAATCCAAGTTGTAAGCATTTTGTCCCACACCTAGCAATATGGAACGCTCAAGTAAGGCAGGAAATTGGATGAGAAGATGATATGATTGAAAAAGCGATCAGAATGTATGTCAAATGAACAAAATACTTAATAGAGAATTCAAATTCCCCTCATGGCTACTGTTAGTAATATTGGATGGGTTTTGTAACATTAAATAAATGAAAAACATCCATGGAAAAAGGGAACAACTATGCAGTTGGCAGCCTTCCTCTTTCTGCATTGATAACCAAGCCGTTGCAGCAAAATTAATCCAAATTCTGCAGCAGTAGTGCTGCAGGCTATAATTTCTGTGGCATTTTGTGATATTTTTTAAAAATGGTGTTTCATAAGTGCAGCGGGATAAAGCAGCATGTGTTATGTGAATGCAGTAGCATTGTCTTTCAAACATGAATATTTGCCAAAGTACCCTTTATGGACAGGCTCACTGAAATCAACAGAAAATCTTCAAAATTGTAAAATTAACTATCTGCATGAGATTTTGAAGGATCTGGAGCATTTAAAACTTTGGAGCCCAACTCTTTCTCAACACTGTTGAACAACACTAGTTATATAATGTCTGCTCAGTTAGTTATATTTTGGTTTATACTTTGCCATAGTTGCAGTTGTTACAGGGTAGTTTATATAGAAAATGGGAAAAAACACCTCGAGAAAATTCCTGTGGAGAAAGGTGAACGTACGGTATTGGGGCAAAAGTATTTCATGTAGCATGAAAGGCAGTTGGCATTTGAATTATGCATGCTACAAAAAGAAGAGACTACCATAATATTTAATAAAGTGGGTGCTCTCTCTGCAAAAATTGTTTTTCGAACAACACTTATCAGAGCTACTGCTTATGCCCCTGGGAAGGTAGATAGATACCTCAGCGTCCACAAGACTAGATTTGTGGATTACATTGCTTCAGCAAATTCATGCCCATGGAGTAAATGAGGGCTCAGTTAAAGCCAGCAGATTACCTACATCTAAGCTGTAACTTTTTGCCAAATGAGAACAAGAGAGAATTTGATAGGTTCTTGTTTTGCTGCCTTTTGTTTTTCATACTCCTCAGTTGGTATTTCAGGGTCTAATGGGATTTTCCAAATATTAATACTATTGCTGCATTTGATTTTTGTTCTTCTCAAATGCATTGTGACACCCCAAGTAAAGATAAAAATTAGCAAAAGGAGAGAACTAGTGTTGCTGTTCACAAAGACATCTTTAAAACATTTTTCATCCATTTTAAACTCTAATTATATATGCTGCCTACAGTAGCTTTTCTTGGAAATGCTGAGCAAAATCATAATCTTACAGGCTGTTGCAGGAACAAAAGGATACGTTATTTCAAAAACTTAAATACAGCTCATCTTCAGAAGAGGTGAGAGGCATTTTCTGGAGCTAAGGCATTAAATTACAACTTTCTGCGCCTTTAGAAATCTGTTTGTAATATACTTGCTTGCATGAATTTAAAAAATTGCACGCTCAGCCTACAAAAGCTTTTATTTGTGATATTTGCGTTTTCGTTCAGGGGGAGACTTTTGAAAGACCTTAATTTTCTCTCAAAAATCCGAGTTTCAGTGTGTGAGTCTGTCCATAAATGCAAATAAAATATAAAGCTACCAAATTAAATTCCGACTTTTCTCTGGTGAAAAATTGAAAACTTTGTATTTCCATAATTCACTACATACTGCAAATGCTTTTTTTCTTTTCCTATCCATGCCTTTCCTGGATTTTTATTTTTTTATTCATTGATATCTGATCATATCGACTGGCTGCAGAGCCAGAGAGCTCTGATGAGTGGATCATTATATTCTTGGCGGTAAGGCAGAACAGAATCGAACAGTAAGAAATGTGTTTCTTTTAACTATTTTGTATATGCATCTGGATGTAGAAAAAGCACCCAAGAAAGATGATTGTGTCTGGTTAAATATTTTTAAGAAAATTACACCTTTTCCTTGTTAAATTTGCTAATAAAAGGAACACTCTGTGCTATCAAATACCAAATGTTTATATCTGTGTGACACAACTTTCGATTCTTCTCACTGCTTAATTCTAGGACTGCCGTCCCTTGAATGTGGGAATGTCATTGTTGCTTACATACAGTACTTACTGCTGCTTTGCAGTAAGGATTTGTTGTCTAAATAAGGGAAAGCAAAATTCTTCTGTTTTTTGTAGTGTAAATTGGGTAAGCACATGCAGAGAACTGAGACTTAGAATTTCACATCTGATATATATGTGTTTTCTTATCAGCCAAAGTAAACCATTGCATACTTTTTCAGACAATGGTCTTCAGTGCTTAGTAATGTTATCCTTGGCACAATCCAGTGTGTAAATCCAAAAGAAGTAATTTTGAGTTGAAGCTAGACCTGGGTAAGTCTAGGTTTACGGTCTTTCAGACCACTCAGCAAAGGTACTCTGGTTTCTTAGAGGAACTATAAAGGACTGTATATGAGGACTTGGATGTCAATGGGGAGTATTTCTAGAAGTATGTATAGTACCGTCTGTCTTCTCTGTGTAGTGATCAGATATTAAAAATTTTGACTTAACATTCTTTGACACAGTACTAATTTTCTATCGCTTCAAACTCATGCAGCCGCATACCCTGAGTTTAACAGAATATTTGTATTTTGTTTAACTTCCAAATACTGATACAAAGATTGACAGGAAAAAAATGGCAGAAGTCTGTGTTGTGGATTGTTTGCAATGGCTTTAGAGAGAAACTAGATATAGGATAACTGGAAAACTCCATTTCTAAGTAGAAATGAAAGAAAGAACAGGTGTGAGGAAAAAGGAGTAGAAAGAAGACGCAGCCATGGACAAATAATGCTTTTTCCACTGAACCCTTATGATAATCTCTGGTATTTCAGGTTGCAATGGATATATATACATCTTTCACAAGTGACAGAAAAGGTGGTAGAGTTTGAAAGGAGCCAGTCTGAGGAAGGTAGGAGAAAGGAGATCAGTCTATTCAAAGGAGACACTAAAAGAGAATGGGAAGATGAGACAATGAGAAAACAAAATGGAACATAGTGAAAGGTTGCAATTCTTTATCCTGTGTCCACTGGTGCATGCCAGGGCAAATAAAAAGTCTACAACATTCAAGTAGCCAGGCAGGCATATAAATCCACACTCTGTGACAGAAACATGAGGAGGAAGGCCATCGTTTGTGGCACAGACACAGTGTGGAAGCTAATTAGCTGAGAAGACACAGCTGGCCGCTGAAGTAGATGCCAAACATACCAACTATTCCAGCGAGCAGAAATAGGCCTATGGAGCAACAGCAGCCCTCAACAGAAAAAAATAAGACAAACATTAGCGGCATGATGGCAAAAGCACCTAACCTTTATTCATATTGACATAGTTTACACCACTGGTGGAGCTAGTTGCTACCATTGACAGCATACCGCTAAGATCAATATACATGCTGATTCTTCTGTAGTTGCCTAGACCAATCAGAATTTCACCTATTACTCACACACAGTTCCTTGACATAGAAAGAACCTTTGTGCCAAGGGACAAAGACATGGATAATGAATCACTATGCATTTCCATTTTGCGTTATTCCTGAGACTGATTCAGGAATCTGATCTGCTCAAGATCTTGAGCTGGTTCCAAAAACACACTGAAAGGTGTGCATTCAGCATTGAGAATTCACTGAAAAGCGTAAGAGTGATGGAAATTCAAGACAAGCATCTGCTGAGGGGCAGAGCTTCTGACAGTGCAATATATCACCAGGAGGGCTCGTTGTCTATGGTGAACATATTACTGTGGGTGCCACCAGATCTTCACTTGAAGATGAAAAACACTCCAAATCCAAAGGAGCCAAAGGGTGCAGAGGATGAGGCCACACTACTTGAAGGCAAGTGAGAGTTAGAAGAGGTTTCCTTTTATGCTGACAGACTCTCTAACCTTGTCATTGCAGTGGGACATAAAGAGTTTAATGAAAAGTCAAATGGCCATGACCCATGTTTTGCTGTTCTTGGAAAGCCTAGTCATAAATCTGTTAGACTGGGTACAAATAAAGATAAAAATAATCCATCAGCAAGTGTTACTCATGTCAATATGAAAGAAACTAAATATAAAGAGAGTCCACCTTCCAAGAAGACATTTTATATGAAGAAATAAACCAGTCTTCCAATAGAAATGAGCTTTTGCAGAAGAGAAAGGTAGGACAACAGGAGAAGGAAAAATGCTATCACAAAAACATCTTGGCCAAGATAAATTTGCAAATAATTTAAGCAAAGAGATACAATTTATGCAAATAATGTGGTTTCAGTCATGGTGATCTCAGTTATGAAGACCATGGAAGGTCAGGCAAATGACTCAAATATAGCTTGTATTGTTCTGAAAACTTGTCACTGAAGCGCTCTAAGACATGGTTTCATACTTAATGGTCTCCTGTATGAAAAACTTACATGACATAGTGGGCAAGCTCTTGAATAATTCAGATTTTGCTTCATCAGTGAAGCCGACTGTTTACCCTCGGCAGTCATAAGGCTGCAGAAATTGTACAAGCGATGTTGAGTCATTTTTATTCTACCTTGATAGTACAAACACCTGGAGGAGATAACGTCTAGCAAGTGCCTCTGTGAAGACAGGTTCAAGAACAAATGCAAAGACTCAGAATTAGGGTCTGCAGTAACAAGAAGTTAAACACTGCCAAAAGAAAAAGAAATGGCCTGTGCAGATGCAGTGGATAACCACATTATTAAGCAAGGGTTTACCCTCTGGCATGAAAACCAAAGCCAATGCATCCAGTACTTAAAATCACAACCAAAAAGGCAGTTGCAACAAGATCAGCAAAGAACATACCCTGGAGTTCAGAAATTTGGAGCGTAGCCAAAATGTTGCCATATTCATGGGCTTGATTGTCACTCCATTGTTGCCCATAGATTGTCATCTAATCTAGCAGAAGAATGCCAATAAGAAAGCCACAGACAGTTGCAATGCTAGCAAGGCAGGTCCCTTTGGGTTGTTATTACAGGGATCCCACCTTCCAAATATTTTCAAAAAGATGTCAGTATCCATCAAAAGAAGCTGAAGAAACGGATTCACAGAAGTCAGGCACTGAAAGGCAGAAGCCCAAAAATGACATGTCCAGTGCTACGTTAATGCTAATCCAAAACTTAATAAACAAAAATAGAAGAGGCTTATTTCTTTGCAAAGTACAAGGTCAGCTTGGAAATCCAATTGTTGATGAAACAAACCAAAATAGTGGCAAAAGCACTAGGGAAATATTGACCTTTCAGACACTGAGCAATCATGTGAAGACGCCGTATCTGGACTGACTAAAATGCTTACTGATCAACTCAGCCTGAGCAGAGAAGACAGCAGCAGCGCACAATTTATTGGCAGTGTGGTGGATACAGTCCTAAAGCGATGTCTTATGATAGTTAAATACAGCAACCCTGAGTCACTTCTGGCAGAGTCAGGGCACAGGGAGGATCAGTAGCCTGTAAGGGCAGGGGAACTGCTGGCTCCATGGCCGGGTCCCATAAAGGTACTGTAGCAGGACACAGGGTGGTCGTGGTGAATCAAAGTCCTTCTGAAAATGTTTGTAACAGCTCTGAGCTCTCTTGCAGTGGATGATTGCGTCTCAGGCAAATGTGCCTGCACTCCGCTTCTTGTTTGGCAATGAGGTCCTGAATAAGCAAGGCAGAAATTAGAACACAATTTGACTTAGTTGTTTGGTTGGTTCCCCCTATCTTGCTGCCTTATAGGAAACAAGAATCTTTTGCTCAAAAAAATCTTTTCTAGACATTTCTTTTTTTAAGCCAATGCCCTGAGTAGTAATGTGGGCTACTAGTAATCTACTGTCTCATTACAAAATAGTGAACTAACGGGAAATAAGTAAGTACAGAAAAATACATACATTTAGCTCAGCACAAAGGTGGTGAAAACTATCATATATGCTGTATTTCCCACAAATTCAGTGGGTCTAATTTTAAAGGTAACAAATACATTTACTTTCAAAATTTATTACATAGATTAAGAAGTTTACATTCAGAAATGTTCTAATGGCAAAGTAATATTTACATGGTAAACATTATAAACATTGTAAACATAAACATCGATCCAGGAAACTACAGGCCACTCAGCCTCACCTCCGTCCCTGGAAGGATGATGGAACAGCTTGTTCTGGGCGTCATCTCCAAGCATCTGGAGGAAAAGAGGGTTATCAGAAGTAGTCAACATGGATTCACCAAGGCGAAGTCATGTCTGACTTACCTGATAGCCTTCTACGATGGCATGACTGGATGGACAGATGGAGGGTAGTGGATGTTGTCTACCTTGACTTTAGCAAGGCTTTTGACACCATCTCCCACAGCATCGTTGTAGGTAAGCTTAGGAAATGTGGATTAGATGAATGGACAGTGGGGTGGATTGAAAACTGTCTGGCAGGTAGAGCTCAGAGGGTTGTGACCAGTGGGGCAGAGTCTAGTTGGAGGCCTGTAACTAGTGGTGTTCCTCAGGGGTCAGGACTGGGTCCAGTCCTGTTCAATGTATTCATCAATGACCTGGATGAAGGGATGGAGTGTACCATCAGCAAGTTTGCTGATGACACGAAACTGGGAGGGGTGGCTGACACACCGGAAGGCTGTGCTGGCACTCAGTGTGACCTGGACAGGCTGGAGAATTGGGCAGGGGAAAACCATATGAAATTCCACAAAGGCAAGTCTAGGGTCCTTCACCTGGGAAGGAGTAACCCATACACCAGTACGGGTTCAGGGCTGACCTGCTGGGAAGCAGCTGTGCAGAGAGGGACCTGGGAGTCCCAGTGGACAACAGGATGACCATGAGCCAGCAATGTGCCCTTGTGGCCAAGAAGGCCAGTGGCATCCTGGGGTGCATCAAGAAGAGTGTGACAAGCGGGTCGAAGGGAGGTCATCCTCCCCCTCTGCTCTGCCCTGGTGAGGCCACAACTCGAGTACTGTGAGTACTGTGTCCAGTTCTGGGCTCCCCACTTTAAGAAGGACAGGGAACTGCTGGACAGGGTACAGCAAAGGGCCATGAAGATGATTAGGGGGCTGGTACATCTTTCTTATGAGGGAAGGCTGAGGGAGTTGGGTCTGGAGAAGAGAAGACTGAGGGGGGATCCCGTCAATGCTTACAAATACTTAAAGAGAGGGTGCCAGGAGGAGGGGGCCAGTCTTTTTTCAGTGGTGCCCAGTGATAGGACAAGAGGTAACGGGCACAAACTTGAATATAGGAAGTTCCATCTGAACACGAGGAGGAACTTCTTGACTTTGAGGGTGGCAGAGCACTGTGACAGGCTGCCCAGAGAGGTGGTGGAGTCTCCAACTCTGGAGACATTCCAAACCGACCTGGACGGCATCCTGTGCAACTTGCTGTAGGTGGACCTGCTCTGGCAGGGGTGTTGGACTAGACGATCTTCAGAGGTCCCTTCCAACCCCTAACATTCTGTGATTTTGTGATTCTGTGATTATAAGTAGTTTCCAAACATTTTTACCTATGTTACTGAATTGCTGTGGATTCTGGTATCAAAATAATTCAGATTCCGGAATTACTTTTCACTCCGTAATTATTATATTTCTCTCAAGTTGGACAATGAAGAGCAGTCTGAGTTGTGTTCGGAGTCTTCTCCCCTTTACAAATGACCTAGCAGGCAGCAGCTTTTCACGTCCTGTAATCATTCGGTTTGGCAGCCTCTTACAGAATCCATCCGTGGAGAACGTAAGCCCGTAAGCCTTCAACATCAGGATGGAAGTAGAGGACTGAGATGCACCTGCTGCATCATGCTCACTCGCACACACAGAGACACATGTATGCGCACAGTGTCATCAGTTCCCCTTTAAAATAGCTGACCTTATCAGTACATCTGGTATATCACACCTGTATATCGCTTCCGGTGTATAACACGCTTCTGTTGCATTTCTGGTTTTCCACAGCTTCAGAAACTGCTGTCAGCAGCAGTGGAGAAGGGATACAAAGCAGTAGGAGGGATTTTACAAGCAATGCTGAAATACAAGAAGGAAAGGCAGCCTGGCGAGGCTGTAGGCAACTGTTCAGTTGCCAGCCTTGACCTGGCTGCTGAGTAATGCGTGGGCAGGGCCATGCGGCCCTCACCGGCACCGCATGACGCTGGGCCAGCAAAGCACAGCGTGCTGGTGTCAGCTAAGCACTCCGCGGAACTCCATCATCTCAGACTCATTTATACACTGGTGATTAGTAGAAGCTGATATTAGTTGTACTACCCCTGCTTGGCAAATGCATGAATGTAAAAAGCAGAGGTTAACAGTGATTTTATGTAATGTGGGAAATGGAGAAAATAGTATATTATTGAAATATTTAGATCGTGCCAATAAGAAAAAGACAAAAATTACCACTAAGGTCATAGAATATGGTCCAGAAAAAAAATAAATTTAAAGCATAAGGAGAGATTGCATACAGTATCAGGAGAGACAGAATAATACTTAAAATCTAATTTATAATATCAGGAAAGACAGAATTTAGAAAAATGCAAGGCAGCTGCAAAAAAACCCTGAAATACAAATACATAGTGGAAAGCAGAAGCCAGGAAAACAGCACCGAAGGAGACCAAGGAGTGACAGGGAAGATCAAGTGAGATGTGTTTTCAGTACAGTATTATACAGAGGAAGAGAGACTGTAGGGAAATACATTAAGACCTGACTCAACAAAGTACAAGGTTGTCAGTTGTATACCCCTG
The DNA here is from genome assembly GCA_013398295.1 of Chionis minor. Classification (NCBI taxonomy): domain Eukaryota; kingdom Metazoa; phylum Chordata; class Aves; order Charadriiformes; family Chionidae; genus Chionis; species Chionis minor. The sequence continues at coordinate 1,563,558 of VZSF01010994.1, forward strand.
TAAGATTGGTCCTTGAACAGTAAATCTAGTCCAAGAAACTATTTTAACAGAAAAATTCTGAAATAATGGAGCAAATTTACAAGACAAAACTGAAAATGGGCTACAAGATGTGATTTTTTGAATCATCTATGTGGGTTACAAGATTTCATGTGAGTGGACATATAACACGATGTCTGCTTGTGTAAGAGATCTTTAAATATTAAGAAGGGAATTTATTTAGAAAAGTGCTAGAAGGCATAACTAAAATAACAGAGGTAAAATAAATACCAGTAAGTAATCAATACCCTTCATCAGAATTTATAACTGCGTGCTTCATAGCTGATCCTGGCTGGTCATTTGTGTTACTTTATGAACACCTACATAGCCAGTAGATATACATCAAGGTTACAAAGAAGGTCAGTGAATTGAGAACTCGCATGTTTCTATTCCTTGCAGCCTATGGAATGCATGTTTGACTAAGTTTGATCATGTTTGCACTAGCATTAAATCTGGAATGACTTCGTTCAGTTCAGTAAGCAAACTGGCCCTGTGCACCCTAAAGGGCTCCTGCAACAGAACTAGTGGGGAGACAGCATGAGTCTTGGGTGACATGGGCTGTATCTTCCCAGGTGGCTCAGCTGGTGAAGCCCAACATCAAACCCTTTCCATGTGTTCATAAGATATAGTGATACAAAGAAAAAATATCAGATAAGAAAATTCCTTTCACAGTGAACAGGAAAAGTTTTATGGAGAAAAGCACTCTGTGCAGCTGGAGGACCACACAGATCAACCTCATTTGCCAGAGTACAGTGATGATCTCATTTCTGTGCATGATGTAGTTAAAACAGGGAGGTCTAATTAAAGCTTGCTTTGGATGGAGAAATAGGACCAAGAGGAGAGAGAAGTGGAAGGATTGGTTTACTCTGTGGCTATCATCTTAACAGAGACAGAAGACAGGCCTCTCAGATTGTAGAGATGTTCCTTTGGAAACATTACCTTCCAAATGCTTCCTTCCAAATGGACAAGTAAGAGCTGTCAAGAGCACGTGGGAACATCCAATTGGAGTAGTTAGAAAAGGGCACAACAATCACAAAGTGAGTACTAGAGGCAAAGGGAACCAAGCTAATTTTTATATCTAGTAACGGGACATCTAACTCCTGCGTCTAAGTACAAATAGGTTCACTATGGGAGTTCGTGGACCTCATACAGAGCAAACAGACTTTCCCACTGCTGCCATCAGCTGATGTAAGGTCTTTCATGAAGTCGTACTGTGCTTGGACTTGTGCTTATGGCAGGAGCTGCTGAGTGTGCCACTGACAGAATGGAAAACTTTGTGTTAAAGAAAACATCTAAAACAGAATTATTTCTCCTGGACTCTGAGGAAATAAAAGTCTGAAACTAATATGTTGTTTTTCTCTGTAACTAGGTAAAAAGGTGCTGCCAACAGTACACTGGGTGGGGTGTAGTATTTCTGTCACCTCTGTCTAGCCACATTTTAAAGTTCCTTGAATAAGCAAGGGTCTGGAGTTCAAATTGATTGCTCTTATCAGGTGGAGAAGGAATTTTCCTCAATGGCTTTAGATCTCTGGGCAAACAGGCAGGTAGAGAACATAGCTGGTAGCCAAGGCAGGTAGAAGAGACTATGTCTAATAATTTGCAAGAATTGAAAACCAAAAAGACTGTCAGTATCTGCATTCATGGGGTTCTTCATGCTGCTTTCTGTGATTTATCTCATCACCTGAATTCTTCCTCACCTACTGGCCTAGTTTTTTCTTCCAGCTAATCTCAGAAATTTTGAATATCCAGTATTGGTACAATTCTGTCTCCACAGAAGCCATCAAGAGGGGTTGTAATGTTTACTAATATCATTGAAGCAAGACCTTGCTCAGACTGCCTTACTACACATAAATTGGGGAGGGGTGGAAGGGTGCCTGTTACTCTGTTGGAAAACAGCATTCAGCCAGACCATCATGAGGCCATATCTGTAGGGCTGGCTGTTGGTTTCTACATGAAACTTCAAGGACTCGACACCAAAGCTATTTCCCAAGGCACGTGGTCAGTTTAAATTTGCATTGTCAAATAGCATGAATTTCTAAACACTTCCAGCCAAATTTTCAATGGAGGTATAAATCAGCTGGTAGACTGTTACCGTGAGTGCTGGGGGATTTATTTGTGTGCCTTAGTTGCAGCAGCAGCAAACCTGAATTTGAAAGTCCCAGCTGAGCTCCATCCATTACAGTGGTGCTTTAAACACATCAATCTAATTTGCTGTCCTCAATCAGCCAGAAGACTCCTTTGTAACATAAATGACTTCCAGGTTTCACTTTCCCACTGTGAATATTATTTCAGGTTATATTTCCCCAAGTATGTTAGCATGCATTTTCCAAGCTGAATCCTGTTTTAGTTTTGGCCCACATTTCAAATGCCTGTGTGTTATTTCTCTGTCATCTTTCATTTGCAGTTCTTCAACTCATATGTATATTTTCTTAAACTTTAGTTTGTATATAAATGGATTTAAAACATTACTGCACACCTTCCCAAGTTTAGCATGGTTTTGGCTAACACTCCTTTCTGTTTGTAGGCACAGAATCAAAGAAGATAAATTTACAGGAGACCTGAAGAGGTCTCCTGATCTATTCCCCTGCTCCACCATAGCATTAGCACTACCTAAATTGTTCCTAGCAAACATTTGTATGATCTCTGCTTAAAAGTCTGCAAAATTAAAAAATCTGTGATTTCTCTAGGCCATGTATTCTGTCCTATTCTATTAACCAGTCTTACCAATAGAAAAAGTGTCACAGTGTTTAATTTAGCTTTCTCCTGAAAGTCTTGCAATGGCTGAATAATCAACACTTTGACCCTTCCTCTTAACCAGTTTTCATTCCAGTGTCTTCTTTCAGGTTGATCTGAAACCTATGCCCCCTTAAACATATGCTTCTAAGAAATTTTCAGTGAAGGTGAAAGAAAGGAATATTACCCATTCCTTAACAGTCTCATTATTACTTTTTTTGTTTGTTTGTTTTCCAGGTTTAGTTTGAGAGTGGCCCATAACAAAAGAGGATTTCAGAAGAGATCTCAAGGAAAGGCTTTGACATACCATCTTAAAAAGTTTAACAGCACAGCAGCTGCAGTACCTACCAGCCACACAAACACATCTTAGGAAACATTTTACACAAAAGACACAGTGAGAGCAGATTCTAAGAAATCTTAGTTGTATTTGGCAGTGTCCTGTTTGTAGGTCAATTCTTGGGTTTTTGTTTTAAAGCAGCAGTTCACTGCTGATAAAGGGAGTCAGCCTAACAGGCACAGTGATTTCAGCCTGCAGCCCTCTGGACCAAATACCTTTCAGAAAATAGAGCAGGGTTTACATTCATCTGACTGTTCCTCCAGACCCCTCGGTGGGGGGCACACACGGACTGATAAATTCATTATTACTGCCTTCAGGCCCTCTCCTTCCTGGTCTTCTGACCCCAGACCACTATGAAGAATGAAAAATATTTTTGTGTCTGCAGCCACTGGGCACTAAGCACGTTACTGCAACCATCTTTTTGCTTAATGTGAGTCACTGAATAGCCATTGGTTGGTAGCAACTTCTGGTAACTATGGGCCTCAATTGGATCTCATCCAGTCTCTCGCAGACCAATTCAACACTCGGAGAAACAGAGAAATCTTTCCATTGACTTTAAAAAGCATTAGCTTGGGCTGTCTCCATAGACTTCACCTTCTATCACAATATTCTGAGACACTTAGCTGTTACTTGCAACCTTTTAGAGCCTATCTATCACTTAGCCACAAGTAAAGCTAAAGAATTCCTCTAAAAATGCCTGAAAATTGTATTTTAATTTTATCTTAATCCATAAATACTTCACACCAGTGTATTGCTGAAGATGGTCAGGCCCCAGACATGCTGGAAAGTTTTAGCAGGATTACATTAGCACAGGTCAAAGATGACCCCTGGAGGACTAATAAATACCAGCACCACTGTGTGCTGGGGATGTAGTTGTGCTGGGTCTTTAGAGATTCCCCTGCCTTTAACCAAGTGCCTTACAGGATCTGATTACTAAATGCTTTTTGGGAGTTCACAAACAGGGAACCAGGGTTGGCAGAGAACCAGTGAAGGGCAGGATGGTATTAGCACTAGTTCTGTTACTGGGGACAAGGGAAGGCTTTGCTTAGCCTGTTCACCTCTGTTCAAGTCACTTCCAAATCTCTCTCTGAACAGTGGGAAACTGCACACATCAGCTGATCTCAGAATGACCAGCGTCTGTGTTCAATTCCTCTTCTACCATCTTACTCCCTTTTGTTTACTCCTTTGTCTCACTTTTCTCCTTTCAGTCCATTCTTTCTCCCTATCTTTTCCGATCCTTCAATTTTTTTCACCCATATCTCTTTTCACTCCCATCTGCACTCTTCCACCAATTGATTTGGTTCTTTATTATAATCTATTTATTTACATGTTATTATTTCAATTGCAGTAACACCTACAGGCCTGAACTAAGACTGAGTTCCCATTGCACAGTTTAAATATATAGCAAGAGACAGTGTCCACCCTGAAGAGTTTATACTATGAGTGGACAAGAAAAGAGAAGCAAAATGAGTTTCCCGAGGTCCTATAGCAAGTCGGTGGCAGAGCAGAAATTAGTGATGGAGTCTCTCAGCTTGGTCTCCTGAGTCTCACCCTAGTCCCTGTCTATTGTATCTTTTTGTACGGGAAAGTAGATGTTTTGTTCTGGGTAGTCTTGATCATCTGCCCATGGAGGACCAACCTGGGGAACGGTAGGCAGAGTTTTTGCATTATCACTGTGTGACATTGTCCTCCCACACCTTTTCCCAGAACTTTGTCCCCAAAGTTGACGCACGTCCTGGGACTTGCATATAAAAGTGCTATGCTGTCTCTGCTTTTGGTCCGAAGCCTTGATACACTTGTGCACTGTATGAGCAAGGCTGAGCCTGTTCTCAAAGACAACCTTGTCCAGTGCTTTTCCAGCATGCTTATAAGCTTTTAGCACTCCCTGGAGGAGAAAAGCCTGAATGCTTTCTGCTCCTTAAGGTGTGTCATAGCTCCTTTATGTAAGGCATAAGGAGAAACAACACAACACAACCTATGCTATTTACGTACCTTGGGTTCAGCTTGCTTAAGCACAGAGGAGACACTCTGAGCTCTTATTGCAACCAGTTTTGTGGATAGAAAGTCACTGAGCTTGGCCTGCTTAACCCTGCTTCCCACCTCACAACACAGCTCTAACACCATCCATCCCTCCGCTTACTACAGCAACTCGGGAATTAACACATTTCTAGAACAAGTTGCTTCAGAGCTGTGTTTCCCTTTGAGGGATGAGGAATTCAATTATCTTCTTAACCTCTTTCACCTTGCCTTTGCCACCTTTGCCACCCCAGCTTTTGGTGGAAACTCTGCAGGCATGCTTCCAAGAGCTCCTATGTGAAATAACCAGGGAGGTCCATGCAATAAAGCACCTTTACAGGACTAATCCTGAGAAATTTTCCCCTTCTCCCTCCTCCTTTTTCCTGAATATTCTCCTCACTGGATGTAAACGTAGGGTATTATCACTTCAACAGTCACCAGGTTAAAAAAAAGCCTGTATTTTCAGTCACTTGAACAAGTGCTTGTTTAAATGGTCCTTTTCCAGCCCTCTGGAAAGAAAGCTGAATTTATAATCAATAAGTTTGTCAAAGTCAGTCTGGGCTGTATTAGAATCTAAGAAAGCAAAACAAAGAAAAACCCCAAACCCAGCACACAAGCGTATTTGAGTGGCAAACAGAAGGCATAAAATTAAGAAAGAATCTCTGTGGACAGTTTCCTCTCCACAGAAAATCCTGAGCTTGGAGACATTTTGACAAGCCAAATGCTGGGGTTGTATGATTATAGGTGCTGCTGTCAGTAGATTTATTTTGTGGGTCTCTTCAGAGATTATCTCCAGTTCCGTGGTTTTGTATTCTGATGCAGGGTGCGTTTTGTATTTCGATTGCGTATGTGTTGGAGATATTCATTAGGCTTTCAGAAGGATATTCCATAGCTGTAAGCCTTTTAAATCACATACAATGTGTTTCTTATTTCCCTATGGCATTCTGCTTGCATCTGCTTGGTATGTGGAACGTCCAGGCCAGCCGCATTTCAGTGGACCGTTTGTCTCCCAGTGATGGAGCACGTGGCTGATAATACAGGGACATGTAAGCATTCATGGTGCTTTTCTTTTGAAAGCACGTGCCTAGTGTTTAACACAGTCAATACTTTTAGGGACAAAACCAAGACAGAATTGTCCTCTGTACCCAAGAAGAAGGGGAAATATTGGAGTATTTGTGCTTGCGGAAACTTCGCATTTAAGGTTCATAGAAAATAGACTTGGAATACCTCCTTCTAAGGCAACGAAGAGGATTCACGAAGAATGTTGATTATGTTTGCTAGTTTATTTGCTAGCAAAAACCCTGGATCTGGCTCAGTGGCTACAGAATCAGTGCATTCCTGCTTCACAACAAAATAGTTTACTGAGGGCTGCAGCAGGCAAGCAGGGTGAAGCCTGAGGAGGGAAATGCTGCAAGAATATCTGAGAGAAATCCTCCTGTTCTTCCTTTTTTTTTTTTTNTTTTTTTCTTTTTTTTTTCTTTTTTTTTTTTCTTTTCTGCACTCATTGCAAAGCAGCCAGGAGAAAAGCCTGAGACATGGGCTGAGATTCCTTAAATTCCTCAAGCACCATGCAGCTGCCTAAATGCCCTTGCCTCTACCAAGCATTTTCCCACAGGTCACTAAGCATCTGAACATCTGCTGCTAGATAGATGTACTTCACTCCTTTCCCCGACCAGGGTGAGTGCATTGAACCCTAGTTAAGCTCTATTAGTCTCCACAGGAGCTCTCCATGTAGTTCAGCCACAGAGCTGAGTTTAATCAGTGTTTTCAGAGCACACTTCCTAGGTGAGGCTCCGCACACAGAAGCCAGAAAAGGAGTTTCTTTCCTTGCCTTGTCCTGGGCACTGGGATGAAATAGTGAACATCCGGGGTCAGATCTCTCTTCAGCCCAACCACGTGTGTATTCATATCTCCAAAGCAGATGGTGAATACTCAGGTCAACAATTTAAGATTAATAGACTAAGACAGCCTCCCTTCCACAGATAGCTCTGTGGTCGGATGTTCAACTCAAAGGCAGTAATCATCACACAAATCTGAACCTGGCACAGGCCGTTTCTCTTGTCGAAGGCTGTACCTTGCAAGCAGGAGCTTTCTTGGCTCAAACACAAAGCTCCAGAAGAGAGCTCCTTGGTGGGAAGCCCAAACAGCGATGGATGCTCCCCCATAGAAGATTGACGACATGCCATCTCCCATTTATTGGTGACTACCCAGGTGCCTCCCCTAGGTTTTTGGGATGCCATGTTTTGGTATGCCTGACGCTCCACATGTGTTATTTTGTGGGTGCCTTGCTCAGTCAAGGACTCTGAATTCAATCGAACACTTTGGGTGCCTGAAAGCTATGAATCCTTTCATGTATTTAGTACTGAAAGCTTCCTCATGGGACTGGGTAGACCTGCTAGAAGAACTTCACAGAGTTATTGGGACAGCTGTTTTTTCCTGCCTTCCCTTTTCAGCAGTTTCCGGTTTTATGTAAAAGGATCGTTGGGTGTGTATTCTGTTGTTTCCAAAATGAAGACATTTAATGAGACAGAGGCTCAGCTGCATTAAGCCATAATGCTTCATAAAAATTGTGAATCTGAGTTCATATTCACCAAGGAACTGCCATGGATTTAGTCTTTTTACTGCTTATTAATGTTTTTCAAATATTAAAAAATCCCAATATCATGCTTTTTAATGGGGAAAACTGCAGTGTTTTAGTAACACAGAATCTTAACAAGACATAACTGTGCCCATTTTGTTTCCCCACTTAAAATTTTGCATGGCATGACGGAGCAGGAGGCGCCATCAAATGGGCTCAGTATCCCCTTTCACAAATAAAGCGTGTATAAAGTGTGTCAGCATTTCAACTGGGGCCCTTCTCCTGAAGGCCGTTAATTAGTGCAGAACGCAGACTTCAGTTCTTTTGCCAGGGTAGATGAAAATGATTTTGGAAGACAGCCCAGACAGAGGAATTTGTCATAGGTTAGAACTGTTCCAACTCTAAGAACCAAGTGTACAGCTTATGCAAATCACTTTGCTAAACACAGATTCTGTGTTAATTTTTTTAAGGCTTTTTCTTTGACTAGCAACAAGAGCTCACTTGCCAGATCTTGTCTGAAATCAAAAAGAAGTGATTCCTTTTCTGTGCGCAAAAAAAGAAAAATGTTTCTAGTCTAAAACATGTCGAGAAAGAGCTGAGATGTAAGAATAAGGCAAATGTTCATAGGAAGTAGAGATGGAAAAGCCCGATGACATCACCGCTCCATCTGCCCAGGGCCGTCAGATTCCTCAGTACAATGTGCTCCACAGTACATTGAAGATGAGGCTGTAAGAAGCACTGAGCAGTGTCTCAGACTGCACTGTAGAAATGGCTCTACAAATTGAATGTCAGACCATTTTCCTGATAACTGGCAGGTGCCATCACCATTCTCTCCAATAGACCTATTCATAGCACATAAATCTGAATAAAGGTAGGTCTGGCATCTGTTTCAAATTATTAATGCTGAATTTTGTCAACTGTTAACAAGTTTTTTTGTGCTTTAAAACTTGCCAAAGTGACATTCAAAATACTGACCAAATCAGCAAGAAGGCAAAGCTTGAATGTGAGTTGCCCAGTTTCACATTTTCAGTTTTCCAAATGTGAGTACATACTTAGATCAGAGATGAAATTCAGCTCCAAAAGCAAGACCTCATATACCTTGTTCAACTACACAACTATTATGCCTCCTTTTAGAAGTTCATGAAAATGCCTCAAAATGGCAATACTTTGCAGGGATTGGTAGTCATTAGTGTTCAAGTCAGTACAGAGCATCAGAGAGACTCACAATGTGATCATTTGCAGTAGAAAAAGTTTCTGCTCATTTTCTTTAGGTAGTACATTAAAGCAGAGCTGAGTGACTTTGTCACTCCAGAGTACAAAACCTCATTAGATTAGTATTTTTTTTTTGTTTCCATTGTACCACCTTAAAAACTGCTTTTGAACCCTAAGGGGCAATAATTTCATTTTGGATCCACATAAAAACTAAATCACCCTATCCTTGATAAATCTGGAGGTTCAAATGGGAGATTGTCCCCAAATATAACAGGTGTTTATATTTAAGGTTTAATGTGGGAGCCACCTATCCTAAGGACTTAAGTATCTCTTAATTTATTACAAGCCATAAAATACAGAGTAAATATGTCTAGTAAAACACTTTCAAATCATGAAAATATCTATATCATGATCTTTGGGAGTCAAGAAGACTCCCAAAGATCATCTTTGACTGTTCCTTATGAATTATGCACACTTTTGTATGTCTTCTTTTTAAATAAATATTTGTTATTTTCCTAAAAATACAATTGATGTAACACAAACATGGGTGGTACTTAACACATTCTTCTACTTTTACATTCCCTACAAGCTTGTGAATCTTATTTCTATAGTAATTTCCAGATGTAATTACTACAATAATTTCCAGTTACAAGGTTATATTTTAGATAGATGATGTTAAAAAAAGGAAGACCTTTCTTTGCCACTGTGACTCCCTGTTCCCACAGTTCTTTACTTATTAAAATCCTGCTCTGAGATCTACAGGAAAAGAGTTTGGTTATATTATCACAGACTGATATCTGTTTCCTGCTCCAAATCTTATGCAAGCTTAAGGAAATGCTTCCATCTTTCATTGATGCTATTTTTCATCCCAGTCTTTTGCTGTCTTCTCCATTTGAACTCAGTGGCCTCCTGGGCAGATAAAATCTGTTTATACAGGACCTGGACAATAGGACTCAAGTCATATTGGCGCCTTGTGTGGCTACCGCAAAGCTAATCAAAAGAATCGTAGAATCAAATAATAATTTGGGTTGGAAGGGACATTTAAAGGGCATCTAGTCCAAACCCCCTGCAATCAGCAGGGACATCTTCAACTAGATCAGGTCCAGCCTGACCTTGAATGTTTCTGGGGATGGAGCCACCTCTCCGGGTGACCTGTTCCAGCGTCCCACCACCCTCATTGTAAAAAAATTTCTTTCTATATCTAGTCTGAACCTACCTTCTTTTGGTTTAAAACCATTACCCCTTGTCCTCTTGCAAAATACCTTTGTCAATCTTTTTAGTCTCAGCACCAGACTGTACAGAAGATTTTTTTAATTGCCTGGAACTTCATCGCTCGTTAAGCAGTGGCGGCTGGCTGCGTTTGACGCCCCTGGACTATCAGCTGTTGCACAGAAGCGGGGGAACCTACCCGCACCCTGAAAACCAGCCATGTGCCTGCCTGACCGTGTGCACCAGGCTCACCAATGCCTGTTAGGTGAGGGAAAAAGTGGAAAAACCACGGGAGTGGGGTTTTTTGAGCCGGAGCGGCGGCCGGAGGGCAGCAGAGAGCCGGGAAGGCGCCGGGAGCCGCTGGCTGGGCATCCCATCCCATCCCATCCCGTCCCTACTGAGGAGGGAGCCCGCTTACACCCGGGCAGGACCCAGGGCTGCAGGGAGTTGCTGAGGCTGGAGAAATTCAAATCTCAACCCAGTCGAGGTGTATCTGGGGAAAAAAAAGTCGCCTTACAGGTCAAACTGGGAAGGTGCAAGGGCCGAAGTGCTAACATTACTGGTTGCAGTGACAAAAATCCCAGTAGATGGTGCCAGCACTTCCCTCAATGAAAAAAATTAAACAAAATTCCAGAAGCAGGCATTGAGTGTTCATCAAAGAGAAGCTGGATAAAGGCTTCAGGCTTTGCAGCCTGTCTGGTTCAGTAGAGGCCGTGAAGTGATGACACTGGTGTGAATAATGCCAGGATAAATACAAAAAAAGACCTATTCGCCTTTTTTAAAAATTAAATAATTTCAGAAATGTGTTTGTTTCTTGGCTGTTTTTAAAGCAACTTTTTTTTTTTTTTTTTTATTTTTATTTTTTTTTTATTCTTTTTTTTTNTTTAAAGCAATTTTTTTTTTTTTTTTTTTTAATTTTATTTTTCTTTTAATCCACAGAATTTTTTTCGGGAGACTGCTGAGTTCAGTGAAAAGAGAAGAGAGACCTGGCTCTGAATCAGAGATACTGCTGTTGAAAGTACGATTGTCACCACAAGCAGTATGTCACAAAAACATCAAGGCTTAAGCAAAAAATCACGGGTTAAGGTTAAACCTTAGACTTAACTACGGTCAGAAAATATGTTTTTAAAGTTGATACCTTTACACTAGATGTTGGTTAGCATTTTAAGCTGTATTAATTAACAGTGCTTAAATATTGCAAGGGTTTTGTTTGTTTGGTTGGTTTTTCTCAAGTCTAACACCAGCAAAATTTCAGAAACGTTATTTTAATACTCCTGTGGGAGGAGAAAGAACTTTATTCAAATTTAGCCACAACTCCACGATGGGGCTTTAGAGGAATGGTGTCTTAGTTTCTCTGCTTCCCATGGTGTTTTCTACCAGAAGCGTTAAGTATTTCCTTCTTTCCTGCTTCATTGTTCACAGATCAGCAGAGATCTGAAGCAAAACCTCCAGTTCCATCAGTGAGGCCACGTTTTGTCTCAAGGTCCTATTAGAGCAACACATGAACTTGCCCTGTCCCTTACTGCATTTAAACCATTTCAGCTGATTGAACTTGCAGGCATTTCAGACGAAGAAAACATAGGTACTGACTGCTGCTGGAAACTTCAAAAAAAAACCATCAGTTGCTGCCTTTTGCAAAGGAAACTTGTTGGTCAGAGAATAAGCTGCATTCCCAGTAGGATCTTTGAAGCTGACACAAAGCATTTCTAGGAATTATGCATGTTTCTTTCGATGGCAATTCAATGCGTTTCTCTCTCTTTCTCCCCCACCTGCCCAAATCTTTAGCTTCAGTTCAAGAGAGTGGCTGAGAACAGCCGCTGACATCCTTCCCCAGACATATAAATGTAAAAAAACCCTGAGGCCTGATTGTATCTGTCATTTGTACCAACACTCGTGGGCTGCAAAGGCTGAAAACAATCCTCCCCCCTCCTGTGCCAGGACCATGCAGTTATTGTTGTTCTCGCTGTTTTGTCCTGCGGCGGTGCCCCCAGGATCCCCTGTGTGGAGCGCAGAGAGACAGGGAGCAAAACCCAGCCCAAGCCGTGAACTGCTCACACATCGGTTGAGCAGAAAAACAAGAGGGAGACAATATTTGTTATTTCCATCTTGCAGTCAGAGAAGCAAGACCCAGGGGCAGTGGCACCGAAGGCACCCAGAAAGCCTCTGGCAGAGCCCGGAGCTGAGCCCAGAGCTTGTAGGTCCCAGCAGACTCTGTTGGCCAACGGAGTCACAGGTCTCTCCCAGAAGAGCTCCTACCTCTCCAGTGGATAGCTGATACTCCCTGTTAGTGCTTCCCAGGGCCCCAGGCCCAGCGGGTAGACAAGTCTGCGGGAGGTCAGCTGTGGCACAAGGCTCTTCATGAGGGCTGCCAATCAACCCTGGCAGCTCCCTGACATTCCCTCAGCCTGGGCTGAGGCAAGCAAGGACAGGTATCTGCCCGAGGGCTGCAGTAGGGCCAGTCCTCTGGAGGAGCAGCTTCTGTGTCTTGAGAACAGCCGTCAGGTCCTCTATGTCCTCAAGAAGAGTGTCAGTACATCTTCAGTTCCTGGCCAGGTCAAGTCGGCTGCCATTTGCCACCAGTTTGTACAGTGTGATCAGACTTTTCCAACTCAACCTGAGCCGGTGGCTCCCCCCCTCTCCTGCCCCTGCTCAGTGGGGCTCTCTGCAGGCTGTTGCTTGCAGCAAGCGCTTCTCCTTTCCCCCTTCCCAACTCCTGCGCCTTCCCTGGCATTACCTCACCTCTCTGTATCACCAGTCCACCTTTTCGCTTGCCCCTGTAACCCCTTCCGCGTAGCACACACTGGCATTTTGGGCACAGTGGTGGTTACTTTGCGCATACGCTGATGTGACCATGGAGAGAGTGCAGACTCCCTGCCTTTATTTCCTTGCCTTGTCCATGACAGTCAGGTCCCCATTGCTGGGGTAAGAGCGTTCCCCCTTCACCACGGCAGCTCGCTTACATCTGTGCCTCCAGCTCTACTCTGGTCTCATTTTGCGACATACAAACGATACCTTCCCCCTTTGTTTCATTTTCTTCTCTGCTGTTCTTCAACTTTCTGCCTTGTGCGTCTATGACACTTGTATTAAGCTCTTGTATTTTCTATTTATGATCTATGTACAGTTTAATTCCTATTATGTCTGTTTGGTTCCTATATAAAGCAAAGTTTATTGTTGGGGCGGATCCAAAACTGGAAGGAAAATGTCATCGCTTTTTTTAATCCCCATCAAAATTTGAGGTTTCACATTCAGCTCTCTGACTGGGTGAGAGTTTTGCTATTTTCAGAAATATTTTAGTCAAAACCTCCAACTCTGTTGTCCAACAAAATCTGAAATCGTGCTGAAAGTTTTCACTGAAGCTTTGAGTTCCAGTCAGCTCTGCTCTACTGCTGCAGTTCTAAAATAATGTCACTTTGTGGCCATTTCCTAATAAATAGCTGCATGTCTTGGGGGGAAAACAGTCCATTCTTTTTAAAACGATTGCTTGCCCTGCAGAGTCCATCTCACAGAATAACAATAAGATGCCTAAAAGAAACCAGAAAGATGCCCCAGGTTCAACAGATGCAAATTTTGAAGGGTAAATTCAAGATTGGTAAACTCTGTCAACAAGCAGAGCAAGGCTCTTTGCAAGCAGTGTGTGTTCTGTTTCCTGTGTTAGCTATGCACATATAGCACAGGAAAAATACTTTGAAATGTCATCATTAACAGTTCTCAAAAGATGAAGCAGAACTTCTCAGGAGGTAACAACAGCAAAAGGAGCACACGTTCAGAGAGGTTTTACAGCAGGTAAAACCTGCTTTTCTGTGTTCATAGCCTTGCTTCATTACAGAGTGGCTGAGGTACCCAGAAAATGGGCTGGGAAAACATCTCACAGCACATGGCAGGATCACTTGGGGGTATACCACAATGGGCTTAGGAGGGTTTTGTTACTTCACGGCTTTGAACTTCATCCCTGGACTTCCCTGGCCTGTGTTGCAGCTCTCAATTCCATGGTTCAGAGCCGGACATCCCAGGTGGCAGGCACACAAAATGTTATTACTGGTAGATACAAACACACAGGCATTGCACAGTGGATCATTTTAAGAAGTGTGTGTTGCTACGCACTCTGTTTCCAAGAGGACCAGAAGAATCAGACCTTAAATCAGATCGTAACTGTTCCAGTTATTAAGGAAATGCCCAGCAAACATGTAAGGTATGATGTCTTCACTGTTCTTCCCGGTTGTGGAAAAAAGTATGTGTGTGATACTGCTCATGCGCATAATTCTGAGGAGATCTGACCACGACAGCAATGAAACACCTGACTTAGCACTTAAGCACACACCAAATAAAGGTGCTTAATTGCCATTGTTTTCTGTGGGCTGGATTATTTTTTTAAACCTTTAGAGTGCTCTGCCAAACTGAGGGACTCAAATCACATCACTGAGGTTTCCAAACGACGGACAGTAAGAGCACTTAGCCTAAAGTCCTAGCGAACCCACTATTCCTACCTGATCAAATCTGATCATGGTCTTTGTCACACGAGGTTCTCGCTGAGCACAGCAATGTCCCAGCTCTGCATTCTGCTTGCGGCTCTCATGGCAGCTGCTTACAACAACGGGGGCTCTGTTCCTTCCCGCCCAGGCAGGAAAACAGAAGCATGGTGAAAACATAAGCTACTCAGACAAGGTTAAATGCAAGCCATGTCGTGATGAACACCACTAGAAGCGTTTAGGCTTCCATTCTCGGGTCTGTGCCCTACTGCCTTGAGTAGACGCTGCTCTAGGACTACTGAGCTCACCTCCACCTGTATGCCTGTTTGTGTGTTCCTCATCCCTGCTACATGTATGGAAATATGCTGGAGTCCTACCTAAATTCAGCTGGCAGAGATTTCTCAGTGAATCTGTGAACACGTCGGCAGCTGAATGCAAGGAAAGCAGAATTTCCACCACTACTACCACAAAAGAAGTCAATAGGACAGACCCCAGAGCTCTGCCAATTCATATCAATTTGATCTGACTGACTGTGCTTTCCTCTAAATCAGAAAACAAAGTCATTTTCACAAATCAGCAGAAGGGTCAGGAGGAAAAATTTCTGTTAAGGTAGAAATTTTCAGGCTGTTTCAGATTCCAGCTTTTACGCAGAAGCAATTAGTAAGCAAATACACATTATATGTCTGATCTTGGCAAATTCTGTCCCAAATTAGCCCAGCACTGTGATTAACTGCATGGGTTGCACTGCATAGCCTGCCTCGTAACAGTTGGAAGAACAGTCTTTTCCCCTGATAACGCCCGAGTGTCAGGTTCAGGGAGCCCATGTAGATTTGGTCGCCATGCCTTCTCCCCGACTGAGATTAGCTACCATCTGGTAATGCTTCAGAGAAGAACCTTTCCCCATTGTCACTTCCTTTGTCTGATGGTCTGTAACATCTGACCTCTGCTTCACAGGTCGTGGCCTTCACCTCCTTTCTTTCCAATAGGAATAATGACAGCAGGGTTAAGTTTATATGATACCTCTGGTAAGTGCTACTTGTGAGCGCTGGGCTCTCTCAGCACTCCTCCTTTCTTTGATGCTAAAGTTTCTGTTTTGACCTCCTTGCAACATTAAATCAGTCTGCCCTATCTGCCACCAATCTGGTCCCCTGGTTTGCAGGGGTCTGCATTTCAACTTCTCTCTTCAGCCTCATGGTCTGTGAAAACCCTGAGCTGAAGGTGAGTCCCAGTTGTCCTTGCAAGTGTAATTTTTTTTTCTTTTCCCTTAATCAGAGACTTAAATTCTCTCTCTCATTCAATTATATAGCTCTTATTCCTTGTTCCACGTGTAACTGACGGACTAAAGGGCCACCAACCATCACAGCAAGAGACTGTCTCAGCCCCAAAGCACTTCCTCTCTGATGTCAAGCAGAGAACATTTTTAATTTGTGTTTATTAAAGGACTGAATTCCATGGCAAGACTCCCATCAGCTACTGTGAGAACAACATTTCATGTTAAGTGACTTCCCTAAATTCATGGCCGAATGTTCTGGCAAGACAGTTATGGAGCCTCAGTTTCCTGAATGTCTCTCCTGGCTTGTAACAAGCACAAGGGCATCCCTCCTTATACAGATCCTGCACCAGTGTCACTGACAAGACGACTGTTTCTACTTGCGGGCTTCTGTAATAGCAGGATTTTCCAGGATCTTCAAGTGTCACTCTTCCTGCCACTGTGTGGTATCTTCCTATTCTCATTACACGGTTTAAGAAGCTCAAGCTGACCAAGAAGTCTTCTGCAGAAAATTTAGGGTCCACATAAGCAATAAGCTTGACAGCCTTGGAAGCAAACACCTAGCCACATAAGAGGTATAGACATGGGACAGAAACACAAATGCTCCTTGCATGACCCTGCCAATTGCTGGGCTTGGGGTGGAAGCCCTCCTTGTACAATGATAGGATTTTACTTTCTGTGGCCATTCAGGCACATGTTTTTGAAGAATTCAGACAGATGCTTGTGCTCCGGTCACCTGGAAATGAGTTCTGGTCAGACACCTAATCACTTTTAGGTACCTTAACTGCCGTGAGAGCAGGAAGAAGAGATGTTGAATGCATTGGCATTTCATTGAAAACCTGCTAGTACATTGGGAACCAGACAGTGCAAGTCCCAAGTCCCAGAGCCATCTCTTGCCAGTCACTGCCACTGCCTGGGGTCACAAAGCGTACGCAATGTTTGGCTGACAAGCTCTGCAAGCGTGTGGCTTCACCACAGCAAGGCTGTGATTACCCAGGGACAGCTGAGCAGTCTGAATCCCTAGCTCTGGGAGAAAGCAAGGCAGGAGAGGTGAGAGCAACCATCCCTAGGTCACCTTGGGAGGGAGCTGCAAGCCCAGGCCTGCCTCAGCCTGTGGCGGAGTGGGGACCCTCAGGCGTCCATCACCTACCTCCGTCTGATTCTGTCCCAGGACAACCCTTCCCTGGTTCTCCCAGGTGCGGTTAGCTGTCACGCTGCTTTCAGTCATGAAATTTGGTATGGTTTTGGTATGCATTTCCTGGCTGGGGAAGGCTGGAAGCTCCTGGGGCACAATTCCCCACAAAGATGCCTTTAAGAAGTATGATGAGATAGTGCCATCGCTGTGATGAGGCGCTGCATCAGGTGCAATTTCCTTTGTAAGTGCCACAGAGTCCATTAAAAAAGGTGTTCTTACGACTCTTGGTGGACATTTTACGTTTCGTTCCCTGCTTTCCTATTGCTAGGAGCTGGGCTGGAATGCTGCCACTGCCCCTGTGAGTGGTGGGGGGAAAATCTCTTCCCAGGCATCCTTGCTTATTTCTGAAAATATTTTCCAAACGAATACTGAACAGACTTTTAAAATTTTAACAGTTTCAAAATGAAATCATTTCCCGTCATTTCAACAGACATGAAAATAGCTCGACTTAAATTTCGGAGGAAAAGAAAAAGGAAGAAAGAAAAAAAAAAAAAGGATTCTGTTCTTGGCCTTTTGAAAAGGCACGGTTATTTTTTTTTAAACTCAACCAACAAGTCCGCACCTCTCTCCAGCAGCTTCCCCGAGGGCTCCGGCTCTTGGGCGACCCAGGCAGCGGGCGCTGTCCCTGTCACTGTCGCGGCCGGCGCCGGTGCCGGCAGAGGGCGGGCACGGCTCGCCGCCGCCGCCGCGGGATGGAGCCGCCGTCAGGCCCCGCCGCCCTGGGCGTTTGCGATGGGGGTGGCGGGATCCCGGCCCCTCTGCTCGCCGTTCCTGCTGAAACCCCTGGGCTACATACAGGTTATCTCTATGTATACGCACACACATCCATAAATTCTATAAGATCCCGCTAAACAGTCAACCGTACCAACTCAGCCCCAGCCGGCGACACAGGAAACCAAATTACATATGTTACACATATGTTATCTATATATATATATATCTCTATCTCTAAACAGCTGCCAGCTGGAGGTGGGTGCTCGCCCTTGGCGTTGCATCTGGGGATCTGGGGTTTAAGCTACCTGGTCAGCCTGAACTTTGTCCCTGGCCGCGTTTGGGGATTGCTCAGCCACGAGAATCGGATTGTCCCGGCTGGATGTCATTCCCAGCACAGCAGAGCATTGGCGTCGGTAGGCACCTCTGCCTACTATTGTAGTACCAAAATACAAGAGCAGCCTATGGCCAGGACATTTTAGGGAGGCAAGTTTTCTATGTTGTCTTTTCCATCTGCTTTTGCTCCTTCTCTGCTTTCACTTACCTGCTGAAATGTGAGCTGCTGAGACAGGTTCTGTCCCCGCTTCAGCAGAAGACCGCAGCATAAAATGGCTTACCTTTCCTGAAGGGCTCCATCTCGCAGCCAGCCTGACTCAGGGAACTTCAACAGAGAATGAAGCCCACTGTTTTATGACTGCTTTAGTCTGATGTCTCAGAGTGTTGGCTGGCATTACGTACAGGCTGACCCAGGCATGCAAAGCTGCTAGAATTGCCTATGAGTAACGCAAGGCATGCAAAGATTTACTTGTCATCTTAGCTAGCGAATGCCCACTTAAGGATACTTATATATGTTGTACACAAGATCTCTTTTTGCCAGAATGGATAATGAGACCTTTTTCCTGCCTGTCCAAGAACCTAAAAAACCTAGGGGGAAGTATTCCAGGGTATCTCTCTTTGGATTTGGCATTTGCTGTAGCATTCAGAAGTTAACCACACAGCTAATAAAAGAATGTGCAGTAGTTCATTTTTAATGATCATTTCCTGGGTGTGGTAAGTGGTTTTGTCGCTTTAAATTCTTATGCAAATAAAATCAAGCTAATCGTCTTAAATAGGTAGCTGTAGCTGTGTCAGCCTATTCCGAGCTGGCAGGAGAGCTGCATAATACTTGGAATTCTCTAAATTGTTCATGTCAGTGGGATATCAACAATCGGCACAATAATAATGATAATAGGCATGTGTTTGCTTGCAAAGAAATTATTGCATAACTAAGGGCCTCATTAAGTGTTTTCAGTACCTCAGAAGAATGCCCCTAACTTTCTGATTGTTTTCATCTATTAATACCAACATCACACAAGCCACTCCCCAAGAGACTTCTAACAAGCATGTTGTTTTAATCACTGGTTAGTTAGGAAATTCAGATGCAGCAACATATTTGAAATGAATTAACAGTGCAGCTATGCCTGGAGTGCTTTGATTAACAGAGAAGAGTGCCTGCTATGAGACTACCATCTCTCCAAAGTAACGCTCTCTCATTCTGGCTTTCTCGGATCATGCAATGATGCTTCTAATGCGATTCCAGTCATCCTGCAGAAGGGGTAGACGAACAGTCATTGTTAAACGTAACCAACCCTTCTAGTAATTTCTGTAAGATCCCGCTAAAAAGTCAACAGTACCAACTCAGCCCCACCCAGCAACACAGGAAACCAAGTGACAGCTCTGTGGCACTCAGGCAAGATCACCCACATCAACAAGTCCAGGGTATCGCAGTCACAAGCGTCCTGCAGTCTTGAGAAGTTCCAGGGAGCATCCATGCCCTCTCCTCCCACAGCACGTATCACAAAACGCTCCATCACCCAAAACAATCTGAAAACCTTTGCCACCAAACTTGCTGCGCTATAGGGAAAGAACCAGAGAGATAAACAGCACGGCCAGATTTCCAAATCTTATGGGATTCTGTTAGGTGGAGATGCACAGATGACAGGGCAATCTGAAGGATGCTGACAGCCCTGAGGATGCCTTGTACGCTTGGACACTGGAGTGTCTGCAGACAGTCACAAAGTGTCTGCGTGATTGTAGGAGGCAGGCCTGAGACCTGCAGGGTTGGATCTGCTTTTCCACTTGTGGGGCCAAAACCTGGGTCTTTAGCATTTCTTAAGATGGCAGTAGATAATCTAGGAAGCCAACTGCAACCCACACTGCAAAGCAAGGAAAACAAAAACAGCACAATGATCCCTGCCAATGTGACCTAGGGCAAAATTCCTTCCTGACCCTAGATCTGGCGATTAGTTTAACCCAAGTATGTGAGCCACACCTGCCCACAGGTACTTGAGAAATTTTCCAATACCGCTACAAGCATAAGCATGCTTCTCCGGCCTCCTTTTTTCCAGCCAGGGCAACGCTGGTGCTTCAAAAGTGAAATTAAACTCTACAGTGCAGGTGATAAATCATAGCAGTTGTGAAGATGATTTCTTCCTAGTCCTCAGGTAGCCAGAAGAAGCATGAAGCATGTGACTGATGCAGGGTAAATACAGTACAGAAAATGGCAAGTGAGTGACCTTTGAACTCCTTTTTCCTCCTTTCCCATCTCAACCTTGAGAATAATAGCAAATCAACCCCCGTGCACCCTGTATGCTTCCCACTTGCAAATACAAAGCAAAGGAATGAGACAAAACTACCTGGCAGGGAAAGCAAAACAGCAACCTGAAAAGAGTGGAACGAGCCAGCGCTATGCTAGCCAACTGTCAGCCCTGGTCCTGCACCGCCAGCACAGCTTGTTCTAGCATCGTGTACCACCCCTCCGGCTGCAGCCATCAGTGGTCATGGATGCAGCTGCTGGCATCTTCCCCTCGCTGTTATGCTCCACAGGCTGCTGACGAAGCTGGTCGCTGCCCTGCTCCCCTGGTTTGCTCTCCTGAGGCATCCAGCCAGTGCTCTCCAAGTTATTCCCCATGAAGTCTTCATCCAGACCTTCTAGAGTCCAGCTGTTAGGTCTATTTTTACCTCCAGAGGGGCACGGTTTACACCAGGGCTGTGCTACACAGCCAAAATAAAGAGACCACAGCCCCTGCACTACAGGGAGAGCCTAGGCAGGGCCCTCTGACTGCACTGCTGCTTTCAGCCAAAGACCTCATGGTTCTCCTCAGTACCTCACTGCACCCTGTGCACTACAGCTTTGTAGGCAAAGGCAACTGCAATGGCACAGAAGTCCTCAAAAGAGTCTTTGGCACAAACATTCCCGGATAAAAGTTCTACCATCCTTTCTTAGGTTGCTGCCCTCAAGACTCCTTAACTGGGAGTTAGTTATAGGCTGGGGTGAGCTTTACTGCCAGACACATTAGACACAATTTTTCTGTCCAGTCATATGCAATTTGAATAACGGCATTGTGTTCACTCCAACTTCACATCCTAGAACAAGTGTGTGAAAGAGCAGCATAACCACATGCAGCTAAGGTTTGGCCCATCCAGTCAGTTCCTCCCTCAGACCAACAGGAGCCCACACACAGTTCCCACCACTGAGGGCACAGAGCTGGGGTTTCTCTACTTCTGAGTCCTTTTCAGCCTCTGCTTCACCATCATCTTTGAAATGACTGCAGAGAGGGCCAGATTCTCCTCCCTTTGAAGTCAAGAGCAAAACCACTTTTGTCTTTGCTTCTGAACAGGCTCAGTCCCCATGAAGTCTGCGGGATGAAGGCTCCTAAAAGCCCAAGTCACATATGAAATTGGTACTTCAACTACAAGGTAAGCTTCCTGCTTTTGAAAGTTTCTGTCTTCTGTCCCTCGCTTACGGCTCTCTGGCTGCTGGCAGCTCATGAGACAGGCTATGTGTAGGTCATTTACACCTTTGTTCCTTGTCCTTCTCTTCATCCTGAACTTGCCAAGGACTCAGGTAACACTTAGCACAACCATAACTATGTAGTAATTACTACAGGCATTGTACCACCAGTCAAGAACTTGCGATACAACCATTACAATAAAGGATAACAATAAGAAGCATCTTAATGTTTTATCATTCTCTCAATTTTGGCCACCCTATGTCTGAAGGCTATGCATCAATATCAGCCTACCTGTGCTTTTACCACATTTGCTCTGTAAATGGAAGATATTCCACTCTTTTCTATTTAATTAAAATGGGTGTATAGACATTGAAAACACTCAAAGCAGATAGGCACAGCAGTTTGTGAGAACTGGAAGATCTGTGTCCCTCATTTTAAGACTATCAAGCTGTATAAAAAAAAATAAATAAAAGGAAACTGGCTGAATATTTGGTTTTAAACTTTTATTCTGACAGCCCAGGATAAGGTCAGGGCTGGAGGCAGGCGCAAGGCTGGAGAAAGAATTATGGTTAAGGGTAAACACATCCAGGACTTCAGAAGTGAGGCAAAATGAGCATGTGCAGTTCTCGTTAGATTATCAGGGATCTCTGCTGGTAATCCTGAATAGGCAAAAGAGACCAGATGGCCAGCAAATAGAAACTGGGTCGTATTATTAATGAAGCTGTAATTTTACAAATTACAAACCAGGTTCTGTACTACAGCAAGAGGCAGGAAAATCATAACCTCCTGATCAGTGCCAGGGGGTTGGGGAAGTGGCCCCACACTGACCATTACGAGCCTGGGTATGAGGTGTTTGGACTCAATTCCACTGTGGCCATAGACCTGCTGTAGGAACTTCATTAAGTCCCTCACCCAGGATTCTGCTTTCCCCCGAACTTTGGTCAGGTTTTATTTAGTCTGAAAGCCCGGGAACAGGCACTATCTCTTAACATGTGTCTTCTTCAACACCTAGTGTGACAGAGTCTGATTTCACAAGGAGACTCTACATCCTCCAGAAAGCACAGACAAAAGCTGTACTAAAAGAACATCATTTACATTGTGATTATCTGTAACACTGTGGTCCAGCAGTAAATAAAAAGCGAGCAAAGTCATCTCCCAAGCAGGAATGGGGACAGGCTCTACCTCGTCTAGAAACAGATGAGCTCCCCTCCCCTCCCTTTACCCCTATTTCTACTGCTTGGACAATCTGGATCCGTAACTTCCTCACTTTCAGGCTTATGGCTCTGCCAGTTCAGTAAGACTTGTTTTGTACCTAGTTCCCTTGGATTTATTTGGGGGTAAAACCCTACAAATTCTGCTATGTCAGAATCCTGCTTATCAGTTTTACCAGGGAAGAGATTTACACCCAGAATACCTAGGACTGCAGCCTCCATCTCTAGGGCTTTGTCTTCAGGACCACCTATGTGCAGTATTGGCAGAAATACATTTCAGTCCCAGAAACTCAGGAATGACTTCTTCATGTTGTGTCAGTAGGCCTAGAATGGAAAACTAAGACCAGCTGCCTCTGTAAGAAGCTACCATCAGATATTCCCAAAGGAACACTGCTCTGAAGCGAAGTTTCGTACAGCTCTGGGGGAGAACAAGTGTCCATGTTCAGTAGCATCATGAGAAATTTCAGGGATTTTCTGACAATCACAGAGAAAGAACAAAAGGATTTTTAAAGCCATTTCTATACCAGCTAAACCTATGTGGCATTCCATAGGATGCAACAGGGTTTCCCATGTCAAAACTTCCCTTGGGTAGGTTTCAAAGATCCACCATAACCAAGGGAAACACAAATACAGATCATCCTGTAATGTCAGCAACAACAGCAGCAATGTTGTGCTCTAAAGACATATTCAGCAAGGTCAACAGACCCAATTTAAGTGTTACTCCATTGAAGCCAGTGGAGTTATTTCTGTGTAAATGACAGGAGAAACTGGACAGTATTTTGTCATGTGGAGCTGGGAACACTGCGGTCTCCTGCTTTCTCTGCAGGACCACAGGTAACATTGCAGGGGCAACAGCAGCCACACTGGAACTAAACCCAAACACTTAGATTTGGCAACAGAGAAAAACAGTGTGTCTCAAAGATAATGCCTGTGATGAAGTCTTCAGCAACTCAGTCTTTCAGGTGCTTCATGAGTAGCAAGCTATCAACTTAGTGCCTTGCGCACGGAGATGTTTCAAAGATAATGTCTTCTTAGAAAGAGATCAAATGCAAACCTGTTTTGCACGGCTGTGTTTTGCACCGGTGCTTCCAGAGTTCTGCATCTCTTTCTTCTTTGTTTCACATCAGGTGCTTCTTAGAGGCCCTTTCAATAGGAACAGGATATTTGAGGCATCAAATTGTATCCCATGGGAGTTGTGGGATTAGGCCATAGAGCGGTTTATGTTATATGTCCTAAAGGACCAACAGCATTCTATGTTTTGTCTGTTCACTTAGCTATGAAATGGTGCCCTGCTCCACCAAATTTGGGCTATCATTCACCTTATCTTGTTCTCCTAGACTGTCACACACCATGTGGTTTATGCTAGGATGGTATATTATGCTCCTCATCTCCTGATACAACAAATACATGGGAGCGAGAACAAGACGGTATGAGAGATTTAACATCAAAGATTCAGTATCTGGTCTTTTCAAACATTAGGTCTGAGTAATCAGTTGGTTGACTCTGAACTTCCCTCTGCATTGCACACAGTTCAAAGCAGGAAAACCACGATCCCTCCGTGTCACTAAAGGAGTACCCTGCAGAATTTCTTTTCCCCTTATGCAGCATGTTAAGCTTCTGGCTTTTGCCCTGCCAGACCAGAGGCGGGTAAATAGTTCTGGTAATTTTTGTGGCTGGTGAATTATTCTGTGGAAGAATTCTTGTACTATTACTATTATTTATTATTTGCTGAGTGCTGGCAACATGCTTCCATCCTGAAAGAGAGACTTTACATGGGGAAACTTCTTTATCTGCATATGCACAAGAATACATACATGAATATGCCCTCATTTCTACCTCAAATTCCAGTGAATGGTCATTTCTCTGTCTTCCTGCATGAATTGTCCCTACAGGAGCGATGCGTGGACGGAGAGACAGGCCAAGACAGTACGTATGGACTTGATCAAGAACATTAGTGTCTATCTTCTGGAATGAATGCTCTCATGTGGGAGAAACTCATCAGACACGCCTCCTCCAGCTGTGCAGAGCAGCCCCAAACAGGAGCCACATTTTGTGCAGTCATGGCTGACTGCACGCCAGATGTAGCCACTCTGCCCATCTCCAGGCCCACCCCAAGAACAATGGCAATCCCATTGTGTGTGTCTCTTGGAGGAGATGCAATGGTTCCAGGGCACTTGGAGACTAACACGAGGAACGGTGGGAAGTGGAACAGCTCTTACCACCACAGGCTTCAGATTATGCCTGCTGTAATTTTCAAGTACTGTGCTCAAAAACATGTGTGCCCCATGGACAAGACAAGTTATTCATGACAGAGCTCCCTTAATCCTTCTGGACTTGGGAGCGACAGCCTAAAAGCTCTGAGGCAGCCCTCTTTAAACCCAAACTGGAATCCAGTATGAACATGAATAATACAAGCTGCACATTAGTCTCTATTATTTATTTTGATATTGAAGTACATTTATCTTAGCCTTACCCTAAACATCCTCAGCAGTCTTCCACTGAAGTGGGAAGAGCAGCACAAGGAATACCGCAAATACCAAGGTAATGTTATCTGGTTTTTCTAAAGCAAACTTGGCAGATTTTGAAAGGACACCCACTGTGGCAAATTCCAGGCTTCAGTAAAACCTTTTGATAATGAAAATATGAAATCTCAGATATCGATAATGGAGGCCACATTCTGCATTTTGTTGTGGCCTTTTCAGACTGGGGCAGAAAAGGAACCATGCAGCTTTGCAGCAATGGAGCAGTGGGAGAGGAGCTCAGGGACATGCCCTCCCCTGCAGCTCCCGAAACAAGGGGCGCACCAGGGAGGTATGGAAATGTGATGGGAACACATAACTTCAGCTGGTGAAACAGCTCATGAAGGACTGCTACAAATTGGCTAGGGAGGCATCAATAATATTTTCTCTTTGCGCCACCACCCCACCCAAGCCACTGGGCAATATATGGACGTTAGGCTGGATGGACAACCAGGCCACTGAACTGCTAATTAAATATTTCAGAAAACTTTCAGCTTTGTTAATTCTATCACTCACTCTCAGGGTAGGGATACTTGCAAATATTTGCTCCCTCCTTCTCAGGCAAACAGATGCAAATGCAGCATATGATCAAAACAGAAAATGTAGGCAGAAGACTGGGGAAAACCTACTGAATGATGAGACGTATTTGCCTCCCGAGTAGCATCAGCGTATAAAGAAGATGCTGCATTTGAGTCACCAGGGACTTCAGTATGTAAAACCATAGAGTCTGTGCTGGGGCAAAATGATCCTGGTTCAACTGGAAGTGGATGGTCACGCCGTGTGCCCTGGCAAATTTTTCTCTCCCGGAACACGCCATGTAGACAGCTCTGAGGAAGAAACCTCTGTCTCTATTCCCTGTTGTACACGAGGGCTATTGTATGCATGCTGAAAGTAGGCTGTGTTTGAGTTGGCCGGAGATAAACCAGTCCCTTTGCATCCATCGGCGTGTTTGTTTTCACCTCTACCTAGCCATGGGTACCATAGCGAATGTCTCTAAACAGCAGATTATCAGAAAGCACGAGGTGAGGTTGCAGCCAGACTGCGGTTTCTTCTCTCTTTCTTTGAGGCAGAGAGCATTTGTAACCACTTTCCTGTCTTCACAGAGCTGCTGATGACTGCATCTTCTTGGAATTTGCTTGCTCGTGCTGGCGCACAGCGGCAGGCAGAACCACCGCAGCCGCCGGGGGCTCGCAGATTGTCTCTCTTTTCCTGCGGCTAGCTGGGGTCATTCCAGTTTTTGCTTCCAAGGAAGGGGAGTCCAGTGGCGTGTGTGTGATCTAGCTCCAGCTAAACTCACGTCGGATACCGAAGCCCCAGGGGGGTGGGAGGAAGTGGGAGTGAAGAGGAGATTAACTCCGCTTGAAGCCTGGCGAGGCGCTGAACCACGCTGCAGCAGCTGATGGGCGGCAGGGTGGGTGTAGGATATTTGGCGCTTACCTCTCCACATCAAAGCTCTTGAGAAAAAAACAGCATCCCGAGAACAAGGGAGGGTAATTCAACAGTGTCACAGTGCCTCTCCGATGGAGAGCGAACCCTTCTAACAAAAGGCAGTTGACCAGGGCAGGGACAGCTGAATGCAGCTTAGGGAAGATGTCTTGGGGCTTGAACTTCCTATTAAATCATTGTGTGGCCCCAAAGGTGTGTGGTTCCTCAACCTCTCCCCCCATAGGAGGCGGGCATGGGCTCAGACATGGGCAGCCAGTGCACAGAAGTCGGGTGAGGCCTCATCTGGGATGAGTCCTTAGCTCCATGGGCAGGAGGGCTTTTCCATTTCACTCCAGGTGAGGATTTGGCTCACCTCCTGGGGTATTCATTCGGTAAAGCTGCATAACCTCTACTTGGAAAAGCATGTCCGGAGGAGTTCCCCCTTTTTGGATGAAATCTGTCTCGCCTCTAATCTGTCTATCTGTCTCGCTAATCTTGCCTCCCAGGATACAGCTCTCTCTATCACTGCTTCCATCTCAAGCTGCTATAACCATAGCCTGTCCGTTTGGTTTGTTTTTCTTGTTGGGTTTTTTTTTGTTGTTGTTGTTCCTTTTCTCTTTTTTTTGACCAATATAATTATATCCAGTAAGAAAAACGTGTGCTTGCACTGGTGCTGCTCCCTGGTGGTGCTCCTCTGCTAAGGGGTGCAGCCTGTTGATGCCCAGAGCAGAAGTTAAAGAGGCTGGGCACTGTGGACCACCTTTTGCAGCTCCTTTTGATGGGGCTGTCCATGTGGGCTCCTCATGGGCTTTGTGGTGACTGGCACAGCCCAGCCTCTGAAGAGCAGCAGCTTGTGGTAGTTAAATGACTGCTTTGTTTTGCCCAGGCCTGCTCGACCTTTAAAGTGTTTTTTGCTTCTTCACACAGTCTCTGGAAGCACAAGTGCTAGGGTGGGCACCAGCCTCCTCTCACTAATCCATTAGCTGGTTTAGCCTGATGTCTTCAGGGAGGGAGTGTATGAAATGTGGGTGCCTCCATCTCTCTGGCTGGCGACAGCCCCTCCCCTGTGCCAGCATCCTTCCTTGAAGAGCTGTGTGGAAGTCAGACCTAGGACCTGAACCATTGACAAGTAAACCTGGGGTGGTAAATGGTTTGTCTTCAGCCAAGTGAGTTTCCCCATTCAGCTCACTCTGTCACAGCTTGAGATCTCGCAGAGCTATGACACAAGCAGTGGGAACAAGCAACCAGCACCAAGGGAAAGAAGAAGACCACCACTTTTAATGTCTTCCTAGCTAAAAGCTGTTATACCTCGGCTGCAAACACCGCATCCTTCATTCTGAATACCTTGAGTCCCAAATCCTGCTTCCACTCTCCACACAGTCCCATCTGCCCCCTCCCATTCAGCTGCTCTATATGGCTCAGTCTTCTCTGGGTTTGGATCTTCTGCCTCCTTACCTTAGACCTTGACTTCTGATGTGCACTTCTCATTTTTTTCCGAGTCAATTACTCCCTGACAGTTGAGTATCACCACAACTGACACAATTAATTGAAGCTGCACTGGCCAAATTTTCTGCTCTTCTCTACCAAAAACATACCCAGTCTTTTAGGACAAGAGAATACTTGGTCCTACTGTACCAAGGTAGAGGACAGTATGAGCAATTAATGCCAAGAAATGAAACAGAAGGATAAGATTCAAAAAAACTGCCAAACCCTAGGATACTGGGCTAAACACAGGTCTCCTGCAAAAAGATAGTGTTTTTGTCTGCATCAATATGTACTGATGACATATATATCTGATAAGCGCAATGCAGAAACCAAGATGTAGCCCTAAACAAGACATGGGAACTTTCAATTTTCTCATTCTCCAAGCAGTTTTAGAAGTTTGCCATCTTTGAACACTCAGGCTTGATCCAAAGCCCCGCAAAGTCAACAGGAGGAATGCCAATGATTTCAGAACCTCTTGGATCTTGCTTGCCTGCCCTGGCCCCTAAAGGAGAAGGGGAGGCAGAGCTCCTAGGGGAAAAACAATTCTCATGCTTCAAGAATTTTTTCTGGATTCCTTGGGGTGTGGCAGGCTCGCAGCATGCCAGCAGCTGGAAAGTGCACACTGTAGTGCTCTCCTTTGCCATAACTTCCCATTCCTAATCAGATGAATAAAGGACCTTCGCTTCATCTGACTTACTCCATAATGTGATTGGTGCAAGCCTTGAATACCCCTCTTGAATTGTAAAGTCGCTACATGGGTTTTGCCCGAAGTGCTTTCAGCCTGGGAAAAAATGGTGTTGTCCACTAGATCAAAACACTGTGATCTCTTTAGAGAAGTACCTTTAGCTCTTGAGAAGTGGAGCGAGGAAAGGAGGCATCCACTGCAAATCCTCTTTTTACTCCATTTCAGCCATAAGTTCAGAATGATGGAAATCTGTCTGCATGTTTTAGGGGCAGAGCCTAATTCTGGATCATCAAAGACAATACCCAAGTTTGCAGCCTGCTTGCACTAGAAACCTCTTGAGATTTCTGTTAGCATACATGATCTCCACTAGCACAAGCAGCAAGTGGGAAACAAAAAAAAACAAAATGAAAAAAACCCTGAAAACACATTTCTAAGAGTCTGAGAATGAGAAAGAATGTAAAAATGTACCAGGTCAATGTAAATGTGAAATATAAAAAATGTACCAAGTCAAAATGTCAGACAGATATGTGCCCTTTGCACATCAAAGATGCAATACCCTGGAAGGCAACAGCCACCCCAATTCTGTTTAAGCTCCAGTAGGTAAGGAGAGGAATGCAGGTGTGACTCATGCAGGTGAGTTAAACCACAAGCCAAGGGGCTGTTCCACACTTGGAGTAAAGTGATCAGTAAAGGCACAAGTGCTGAAGGAGGGGCACACAAAACTCCCTGCAGCCTCCACTGGGTTTTCGTAGGCAGATGCTGGTTCTGAAAAGTCCAGGAGCATTCCGTCAGTGGCAAGAGGTTGGGAGCTTTTAACATCTTCCTGATTGTCTTCTTGAACCCTTTTAAAAGTACTTGCCTCCCTAGGACTGCTCTAATCTACAGCCAGAGCACAGGAGGTATAGCTAAAGGATGCTAAAGGATGCTCAGGACAGATAAACTAAAGAAAGGGAGGAATTTCAGTTGAGGAATTTGTAAACAGATAGCTGAGAACCGGAGTTAAGTGTAAAGCCTCCTTGGGTCAGATTGAACGCCCCCGCAACAGCATGTGTCTGTGCTGGAGCAGGAGACACACATGGTTATCCCCCTCTTTAAGGGGGTCTGGCACCCTCTGCGTTTGTTCTTGCTTCAGTCCTTCCACACACACCTTCTCGTTTAAGCAAGAGAAGGGAATGGGCATGTGCGAGACCATACGCCTGTGCTAACACAGGAAGGGGCAAAATCCCACCTGACCACATATAGCAATGCCACTCATACCAGTGCCAGCAACAACACAGCCAGTGGGATCAGACAGCGCTGGCCCCACCACCTGTGGGCATGCTGGTGGGCCTGTGTAAAGCAAGGGTAAGAGTGTGTCAAAACCTTAGTCTACAGCTGGAGAGAAATGGACATTGGTTAGATGCTTGTTGCCAAATCTGGATCAAAAGTCTCCTACAAAAATAAAGATTTTATTTATTGGACAGAAAGAGACCCATTTCCTCTAAATGTCATGTAACCCCCTCAAGCTACAAACAGTCTCTAAAATGATATGAAGAGTTTCTATAAACTTGAGAAGGGGGAGGAGAAGAAAGGGGCAAAAAATACCAAATGAAAACATGTGACAACTCTGTGTCCTTCTGGAATACCTTCTCATCTGAGATCCAAAGTCTGTCTTGAACACTGAATGCTCTTAATTTAAGAGTAGCTGAAGCAGTTGGTAGGCAAATGAGAGTAGCTACACTGTCATCCATCGCTAAATACATATTTAATTTGGTAAATACGTAAGTTGTGAAAACACCCAAATATTGATTACAGTCTGTGGTAACTGGCTGTTTTCTTTAGATGGATTGAGAGCCTTTGATACGCAGCTCTATCAAACATTGGAGAGTGTTAGGCTGCTATGTCCAAGCTTCGTACACAGCTTACTGATCTGTTTGCCTCCAGAAAAATTCTTTTATACATTAATTTAAGCATCCAAATGCAGAGTTTGGCAATAATGAAAATCAACCTCCAGATCTCAAAAACTTAAGAGATTAAATTTGAAATTACTTAGCGTATATGAAATATGCAAGAAGCCCCAGGCGAACCAGGGACTGTGGTGTGCGAAAGTGACACTCTCCTAGTGTGTGCACGTGTGTGTAATGAGTTGCTTATGTGTAAGGTGGGGGGGGTGAGATAAGCCTGAGCCTTCAGCATTTTGAATGACTTTTTTCTGCTTTTGCCAGCATGGGAAGGCTGCCTCCCACTGCTCACCACACCGCTCTCCCCCTCTCTTGCTGGCCGGGCTGTGCTGCAAACGTTTCAGCCGCATCCATCTAACCCATGCGAATATTTAAAGCTGTTAAATTGATGGGTTGAGTAAATAGGATTAGCTCCGTGTGCCCAAAGGGGGAGCGCCACTGCTTGCACAGACTGATAGGAAGACAAGGGGGAAGGCTGAGGAGGAGAAGATTGCTTTCAAGCCGACAAGAATATGCTATACGGGAGGTACACAGATAGCTTCCAATCTGCCGGTGATTGGATTAGACATGCTCTTAAATGTGAAGTGCCTATACAAGTCTGAGGCTTAGCCGGTGCCGGTCTGCTGAGAACCTGCCGAGGTGCTCCCCAAGGATTGCTGCCACCCCAGCAGGCCCTGGAGACATCTGACTGTCAGGGGGCAGAAAGCCCCTGCTGCTGGGCCCTGTCTAGCCCACCATCCCAGGCATCGGATCTTTAACCCGCTCCCGGTGAAAGCTGAGATCCTTTGCCTCCATCTGTTCACATGAGATGGCTTTACAATTGCCCCTGTAACCTACCAAAGGGAAGCGTGAAGTGATCTCTCACTGTCTGGTGCAAGGAAATCTCTCCCTCCCTCCATCTCCCCCCTGCCTCTTTTTTTTTCTTCCAGATGAAGAATTTGAACATCTTTCATGGTCTGTTTAAAAAATAAAGTGGGTTCTTGACACATCTTTTTGAAGCCATGTTTGTCTGGGCGTTGATTATTGTCACTAACAGTGAAGTGAGCCAAATTCTTTCCTTTTTCCCCAAGCTTTAATATCTCCAAGAACTTTGGCTGCTTTTATATGAAGTCAGTTTCAGAACCAAAACACTAATAAAAAGGTGACACCTGGCCTGTTATGTAGGATAGAGGTGAACAGAATTGGGTGAGACCTTTCTTAGGTTTATAGAAAAATAGCTCCAAATATTTTTAATTGGAGCAGAAAGAAATTTGAGCAAAAATATTTTGGTTGCTGAATGGAGAAAAAATGAAATTAATTTTCCAGCTGCAAATCTTCTGCACGGTGTGCAATTGTGATAACTGGGGTCTATTACATGGATATTATCCTTAACATTTTCTAGTCAGAGGGAAAATATTGGTGAGGAAAACCTTTGTTTGACACCTATTTTGACAGTGATTAGGCAGCACTCTGATGTCCATGTGCTCACTCTTAATTAAACACTGCCTTTGTTTTTGAAACAAATGCTTGCCCTGATATTCTATAAAGGTAAGAGTTACACATCTTTATTTTCTTTTTTCCTTATTTTTGTTTATTCTGGCTGGAAATAACAGTATCTCGTCTGTGAGGTCTGAGCTGCAACAATAGTTTGGATGAATAGAAATAGCTGAGAAAAATACAGGAAGGACCATGACCTCCATATCCTGTTGCAAAAATTACTCCTGTTTTAGCCCAGGAGAAAAAGGAGAAAATAAGTCATTTCACCTCAAGAAGTGAGTTATGGAACCCGAAGCCAAGCCTAGGTGTCGTCACGGACTCCTAACGTGGTGCTGTAGTTACTTATCCTGGGTTATGGGCAGGTAAAAGCGTGAAGCAGGAGTACAGCAATGTCTTATGGGCAAAACCAAAATTGTAGTGCATTTCTCTCGGCAGGAAAGGGCTGGGCTTCCTTATCATCACTCAAAAGCTGACTGAGAAATACACCTAGACTTTACGGAGACATTTGTGTCAGAATAATATTTAGCTCTGTATACAGGTGTGATATATAGCATACATGCTACCACAAAATAAAATAATAAAGAGAATGCAAGAACTTTCAAACATTATGAAATTTCTTCACTACATCATGGTGAATCCCATCAAATAAGTTACACATGTGGGGAAGAAGCTGGCCAGGGTGCCCCCTGGGCCCACGGCAGCTGGGGAGGAGACAGCAGAACCTTCAGCTGAAGACATCAAGTTTGCTTTTGCTGCCCTAGGGATGGAGGGCTTGGACTGGTCCTCAGACAGGCTACTTCTGACAGTGGAAAGAGAGGAAGAGAGGGCAGGCAGAGAGGAAGATGTGAGCTACTGAAGCCCAACCTGCCACACCAGCAACAGCTCCTACCTTGTCCTTTCCCTCAGTCACAGCAGCCGCCGAGGGCATCCTGGCTTTTTCACATGAGCAGAACGAATGGCAAGCTTACAGCTATTTTGCACACAGACCTTGTACATCCCAGCTTGTAGCCCTGTGTAACCACTTTGCCCGTGCCTGGCAGCGCCTCCCAGGGCACCCCTGTTTGAAGGTTTGCACACTAATGTGGTGGGAAAACAAGTCCTGAGCCAAGACAGTATCTCATTTTGGTGACATGAGGGAAACCCTGTGTCGTTCTTTGTCTCCACAGCTAACAAAGCCTGCCTCAGAAATGGCTCTGCACTGAGTGACAAGTACACCTTTTTAAATGAGTCAGTGATACACAAAAAGGAATGGGGAAGGATGTTCTTCTGAGCCCTGATCACGTACCCCATGTGCAGATCCTTCTGCTGGCATCCATCAGTATTAGATGCCCTGTTCCTCATCACAGACCAGCTTCAGAGCAGCAGAACTGGGCTCAGCTCATCACCTGCTCCTGCTTCGTGGTTGTACACTTAAAAGCTGAATCTGACCTACCATTTTTTCTAATTTTCCAGATACTGGCATCTGCTGGTATAGTATTTGAGGCCCATTGCTCACTGTAACAGCAGGCTGAAGCCAGGGGCCCCATGGTCACTGGTAGACTGATGGTAACATCCCCAGGAAGAGTGCATCCCAAGCAGTTTCTCCACTGACCAGGTCTCTGCTTCTGAGATCGTGAATTATCTTCCCATTAATTTAGGAGCTGTGGTGATGACATATTTTGTCGCACTGTTTTCCCATTAGGCATGGGGCTACCTCAAGTGGGCCTGATTGTATTATCTTGTGCTGGAAATTGAATGCAGCCATCTAAGCATTCCTCCTGCTGTCCTGGGGGCTTGTGTATATCTGATACCCACTGCCATTTCTCTTTATTTTCTTCCTATGGCTTCTGCTCAAGTAATTTCTCAGTCACCATCTTCATTCCATTTCTCTGGCAGTCTCCACCATTTAGACACATCAGCTGCATTTAATCCCTTCTAGTTCAGCACCTCTAGTCATACAATTGTGGCTGAATTCCCAAACTGCTCACGTTATGCTGTTCTTCGAAGCACACTTCGGCATCAAGAGGCCCCTCGTCAGAACCTGATCACTGGGAGAAGCTTTAGACTGTCTACCCTACAGGGAGGAGGCAGACCAGAGCAGCACCCCGGCTCACTCAGCTGAGGATCAGCTCTCACCCTCAAGCCCTAGAGCTGTGTCCAGTGCCCTTGAACCACTATGTACATCAGGATTTTTCAAAACTTCTGTCTAGCAGGCAATTACATCCTATCCCTCTTCTTCTGAGGAATAATTGGGTGTTAACATCCACTCTTTACATGAGATGAAATTCTCCTTTCTCGCCTTTCTACCAAGTGTAATTTTAATTGACATGCTGATAGAACCGAATGCAGAAGATTGATACTTTCTGTACAAACTTGGGTTTCTAAGTGCTCCCTGGTTATCATCAGTCTTCACCAGACCTGTGTGTGGATGACTGTACTCAGCCATTCCTATGTGGCCGTCCATCCCTCCTTCTGATCTGTCCCTCTGCACTCAGTCCAACCCCTGGGCAACAGAGACATCAGTCTGCAGTAGGCAGAGGTGCATCTCTGCACAACAGGACCGCTTCCCCGAATGACTGTAGTCTGAATTCCGGTTTGTGCTTTCTGACACCATCTAAGCTAAAGACTACCTACTTCTTTCTGGAGACTGAAACTACTGCATGCTCTACTAGTTCAAAAGCAGCCTTATGGCTCCCACCTCCTCCTCTCCCTCCACACAGCCTCCAGCTTCTTCTGTCTTAGCAGTGTTTCCATTTCTTTGCTTGAATAGCACCAAAAGGACCTCAGAGGTCCCCTGAGCTGACTTCATTTCGCTTCCTTTTCTGGACTCATTAAAGCTGTTCTTGATTTTATCACTTCTTCCTGCACTTGTGCACTTCAATGTTACGGAATTAGATCAGATAACCTATTCAAACAAAGTAGGAGGAAATTAGAGATGGAAAGTCTTCTTTAGATTGATGAGACAAGCTCCACTGTCTTGGGAAGAGGGCAGGAAAAGAACATACTCTCCTAAGTCACCCGAGCAGCATGGTGTTCATTTCTCACTGGAGAACAAGCTCCAGCTTAACAGACTGGAATCATTCCCTGATACTTTGCCTAACACTTCCACTGCTTAATTTGTTGGACCACACCTAGTTTTGCTCTTCATCCAAAATAGTTTTTAAAGGGTCATTTACCCTCTAGAATACTTGTTCACATCTACACCCATTGTTATTCATCTGAGCTTTATAGTCCCTAAAGTCAACAATGAAATCCCCGNGGTTTCTTATCCTTTCCTCTCAGAGGTCTGTTGTCACATCTTTCTAGCGCACCTCTCTCCCTCTCTCAAAACTACCTGTGCAATTTGGTCCAAGGAGAATCAGATTCTTGAATCCACTGCAATGATTTGTCTCTATGGCTACAAGACCCTCCATGAAGAGGAAACATCCTTGGTTCCTCACTTGGATAGCTTTCCTGCCATGGGGGAACACTTGGGAGATTCGGGAACTCACCTCAGTGCTCCACAACCTACATCATCATGAATGTCTGTGAATCCAATATTGGTGGTTGAGGGGTAGTCAATGGAATTGTTTCCTTAATTTTCCCTCTGGCCATGGCAGCCCAGGGAGTGGCTCATACTAAACCACAGCCCACGTGTACAGTTGGCAACAACCATGTGGGTTTGCAGGATTCCCTCTAGATTTTTGCTTGCTATTCAAACACCCTCCAGAGCACATCACTGTGGGCGTCTTTGGCTCTTTGAGACTATTTAGAGTGATAAGGATAACTCTACATAGAAACAAAACTGTATTCACCCACATGGCAATCAGCAGCAAAACGACTCTGTCTTTGGAAATTAAGGCAGTTCATAAGTCTACTGAAGTTCAGTGCTGCTGATCAGAGACAGGAGACATCCAGGATGGATGTGACTTTATGGATATTAGTCTGACTGCTCTGGTAAGAAGCCATCCTGGCCATGGGCCTCAGAGAACGGCAGTGCATTAGCATGATATGAAGTTAACGTTACCAGAGAGTTGAGAACAAAGGATTTTTTGATTAATATAAACTCATGCATTGACTCCTGTCATCTTGCCCCTTGCTACATTTTTGCCTATATTTACTTATCTGTGTGATAAGCATAATATTTATCTACCTTATCTCATCACCATGATGTTTCATTGGATAGTGTCTGCACAATGTTATGCAGCTGCTAAGTATCGTACAATGGAGGTGGGAAATGGTAAAATGCCATTGAGATCAAAGAGAAGAACAAATGACCAGAGACTGCAGAAGTAAACTGGTGTAAGGCAACTGCTGATTCATGCGTGCTGAAAATCTGACTTCAGTGAAGGAAAAGTGAAGAGTAGCAGAGGAGGAATAAGGGAAAGTAGGACTCCTTCAAGAGGAAGAGATAAAGACATTCAGGTGGGTTGAATGTGAAAGAGTGAGAATAAACAGATTGTTAATTTAGGGTTGTTTACAGGTTGTTTAATTTAAGAAAAGAGGAAAATAAATAAACAAATGGAGAGGAAGAACAAAAACCTCAAGTTTCAGAAAACTAGCAGGAGATTGCACAGCTAGCTTAGAAACAGAAGATGCAAGAGGAATAAGGAAATGATGGAAAGCAGTAAGCTACAAACGATAGTTCAGATTGCTGATCCTTCAGAGCAGGAATCACAGAATCATTTAGGTTGGAAAAGACCCTTAAGATCATCAGGTCCAAAATCAGAATTATTTTGTATTGTCTTTGTACAGTGCCTTATACAGCTAGGTCATGTTCTGAAATGGCTCTCCAATACTACCACAATGCAAATGAAATTATAACCAGCTACAAACATTCAGTAGCTGCATCACCTGATTATAATCACTGTCAGAATAATATTTCAGGTAATTTATCTTATTTATATGTGCTATTTTTGGCCCTTAACAGTTGATCAGTAGTCTCCACTGCTGAAAAAGATCTTGAACGACTGTGTCAATCTCTGTTAAATATTGATCAGGTAGACTCACTAAATTAGAGAAAAGAGCTGTCATGTCTTCACAATGCGCATATAACCTTCTAATTAACAGAAACCAAACTGACTCCTAGATTCAAAGCATATTTGGTGCAATTTTCCAACTTCTGGATTTCTTGCAATGATAGTGGTAACGCTACATAAATACTGAAGTAAGTTTTTACAGTATTTAGTGGGAAAAAGAAGTAACACATTTTGGAAAGCTGTATCACTCTGGAAGTGTTTGCTTTCAATGAGCATTCCAGAGGCTGTATTTTACCTTCTCCAGTGTTAAGCAATTTCAAAGACACTTAGATAATACTCTGGAGTTATGGAAGGACATGCAGTAAGAATTCATGAGGTTTTGCCCAATTTTAAAAAGCTACTCAGGAGTCTAAATTCGACTGACATCACTAGTGCAATTCTAATGCAGCTCCCACTGTGCTAGTATTAAAACTGGTGGAAAAAAGAGCAGAGCTATGACAATATTAAACATTTTTCAAGATTGTATTCTGCAGGATTCGGAAGAATGTGACTTACTGAGATATCTACACCCATTAGCCCACAGATAGTCCAGGTATTAAGAAAAACTGTGGAGCCAAATTTGCAGAAGTACTTAATCCCATCAGTTTCAGTAGGAGTCAATCATCACTGCTGCTAAAAATCTGTTATTCAGACTTTGGGCACTTTACTCAGGCAGCAGTTCTTTTAACAGTAATTCAAACATAGCAGCAGAACAAGTTGTTTTTGCTTTTTCTTAGGCTTTGACCCACCACAATTAAGAAGGAATTACTACTACTTACAATACTAATGGTCACAGAACATGTTTTTATGGCATCTTCCATTCAAAGAGCTGTTTCATTATCCAGTGCCAGCACCTGAAGAATGAACATTTTTCACATTTTGTAAGTAAGAAAACCGACACCTAGGAGGATTAAAGGACTGGTGTAGGACCCACAGAGTATTTAAGAAAGGTAGGGATCTCTTGGACACTTATGCAATGAGCATAAGTTTGCAATCCCAGGCAAACATGTTCTAAAATTCCTTCCCTGAAAGTCATCAAGCACCATCTTAATTAAACATCGTACTTAGACTTTTCTGCCCCCATGCCTCCAGTGTGTCTAAGCCCAAAACTGTAGTTTATATATATTTATATAGCACTTGGCTTAAGCACAAAATTAAATGGTTTGCTGAGCTGGGTTTCAGGTTTCCTGCCACATATTCAGGGAGGTTTAGCATTCAAGCAAGAGTGACGCCGCTTTGCTCAGAAACACAGCTTCCCAGAGGTGACCTCAGGAGGCGTCATAGCTCTCCACCAGCCAGACCAGCCAGATGAAAAGCAGGAGGCATGGCAGAGCTTTGCTGAGTCCCCCCCGATGTTGTTGAGTCACCCTTGGCTTGCTGCGTGGATCCCTGCCAGCTGGCCACCTGAACTGCTCGGGTGCTCTCCTAGCCAGGCACTGCTGCCTCCTGCATCTCAGCCTTCACATTCCACACTGCTTGCAAGCACGTGAATAATGCATGGCATCCCTCTGGTTGTTCCTCCCTGGCCTCCCTGCTTTACTGGAATGGAAAGCCTTTCCCGTAGGAGGAAATCCTAGGAGATCCTAGTAGAGGTTCCCTTGGCTGGGTGCTGTTAAGAATAAAGGGGCTGGGTGGTATTTCCATTCCTGGCAGGGCCCCAGACTTGCGCAACATAAAGCAAGTCACTTAACTTTTCCATACCTTATTTTCCCTTTAGGTGAACTGAGAGACACAGCATGTCACGTTAGTATTGGGAATGCTGTGGTGTAGTACCAGGGCAGAGCTTCAGACTCCTCTGAAGGCTGCCACTGGTACACAACTGCTTCCCATACCGTGGGCTATGAAAGACTCACATTTCTCATGAGCAGAGCACTGCCTTCCCAAGATTTCTAGGAAATCTTTCTGGTACAAAAACTGCAAAAACTGAGATCAGAACTTAGCCCAATGTGTTTCCTCTTCTTTCTCCTCAGCTGATGTTAAACAGCAGTGCTCCAGATTGTTCTGTCTTCTTGTCACTGCTGGAGTCTTGATGGTATTTATCTTAGAGAATAGTTATATACCCATTCCCCATCAGCGATGCAACCCCCAGGGTAGATTTTTAAAGGTATTTCAGTTACTTACACCTACCTAAATGTCTTCAAAATCCTCTACTTTTTGTATGTGCCCCAAGTCTTCTGAAGTCTTAAGTGTTAAAGTTTAAGAGTGGTTGACACACTGGAGGGAAGGGATGTCACCCAGAGGGACCTGGACAAGCTTGAGAAGTGGGCCTGTGCAAACTTCCTGAAGTTCAACAAGGCCAAGGGCAAGGTCCTGCATGTGGGTCAGGACAATCCCAAGCACAAATACAGGCTGGGTGGAGAATAGATCGAGAGCAGCCCTGAGGAGAGAGACTTGGGTGTGTTGGTGGATGACAAGCTCAAGAAGAGCTGTCAATGTGCACTTGCCGCCCGGAAAGCCAGCTGCACCCTGGGCTGCATCAAAAGCAGCATGGACAGCAGGTCGAGGGACGTGATTCTGCCGCTCTGTTCTGCTCTTGTGAGACTCCCACCTGGAATACTGTGTCCAGCTCTGGGTCTCCTCACACAAGAAGGACATGGACCTGTTGGAGCGAGTCCAGAGGAGGGACACAAAGATGATCAGAGGGCTGGAGCAACTCTGCTGTGAGGACAGCCTGAGAGTCTTGGGGTTGTTCAGCCTGGAGAAGGCTCTGGGGAGACCTTAGAGCAGCCTTCCAGTATCTGAAAGGGGGCTTACAAGAAAGATGAAGAGGAACTCAATCAGGTATTGTTGTGATAGAATGAGGGGTAATGGTTTAAAACTGAGAGAGGGTAGATTTCGATTAGATATTAGGAAGAAATTCTTTACTCTGAGGGAGGTGAGACACTGGAACAGGTTGCCCAGAGAAGCTGTTGAAACCCCATCCCTGGAGGTGTTCAAGGCCAGGTTGGATGGGGCTTTGAGCCCCATCTAGTGCGGAGACCAATCTCCCATTGGTCTAGTGGGAGGTGCCCTTGCCCATGGCAGGGGGTTTAGAACTAGATGACCTATTAAGGTCCCTTTCAACCTAAACCATTCTATGATTCTATATACTTGAGTGTCTGGCTAAATAAAGAACGCATGGCTGAACCCAAGTCCTACTACAGTGCAGAAGCACCGGTGCCTTTCACAGATCTGCCCATCTCCTCCTCCTCACTTCCTCCCTTGCCTCTTCATGTAAAAGCCCCACATTGCGTTCATTTCCTTCTGCCACAGCGCAGTGGATGCTCATGTCTATTTTGCCCTTATCACCCTGGAGTTCCTGAGCATTGATTGCTTTCCAAATTCCACGCTCCTGCTGAGTAGTTAGATTTCTGAGTATTTTCTCCCCAGATGTGTGAGAAGCTTCTTTTCAGCTAACCAGATTTCCTGTCCCTGCAGCACTGTCTGTCCATCCCCACCACTGTGCAGTTGTACAATCGGACAAAATTTTGATCTTCTTACTCATATCAGCTAGCAATTACTTGCAGAAGTTTCAGTAGCTCAAGCTGTCCTTACATATCGATTCTGCACTGTAAGAGCCACCAGCATAGTTTGATACACGTTGTTCTGCTTATCCCCACATGCATCTCTTTACAGATACAGATACAACCAATTTTAACAGCCGTCCATCTCTGACCTCTATCAAAATCCAGTGTGCTCTAAGTACTATCCCTTGCACAACGATTTTCGGTTCCCCGTATGCATCTGACTACCCAGCTAGGCTGAATTTCATTTTCATGTTGTTTATGACACAAACTCCATTTCAAGGCTCTGCCTCCCCTGCATCTTTGTTCATTAATTAGGTAGACAGGCTGGGGCAGGTTTATCTAAAAGGCTGAGGATTTTAAAATTGTACTTTGATTATGGGAGCTTTGTGTGCTTTTAAGGCTCTCAGTTGGGTAGACTTTCTTTGGGATTTGTCAAAGGAGAAATAAGCCCACAGACAGTTTTCTATAGCTAGCCAAAATGCACAGGGGCTGGTTTTATGGGTCTACGTTCTCACTGGAACAGGCAGCAAGACAGAGAGAGCACGCCAGAGTTCTGCAGCATCCTGGCTTTTTTACAATAGAAGGTCAAAACTGGAGGAGTCTTCAGAAAAGAGCAGCCTTTTCCTTCAGGCAACGCTCAGAGGTCAGCTCTCCCTTTCCATATGAGAACGCACGTCAGGCACGGTGGCTTGTTTTATGACCTGCAAAGGGACTGCATGCCCGAGTACTGGAGGGCAGGGGGTCAAGCCGTTAGCCCAGTGCTGGCCAGCTGGCAGCCCTTGTGCTTCAGGTAGCCTGTGGGAAAGTTCGGACAGCCCACGGGGACCAGGTCTCTTGCTCCTTTTCCTTTCCCTACTTTTCCTGGAGCAGAGTGTCTCCCATGTCCCCACAGGTCTCTGGCATGCCCCGGCTGGGCCCTTGTACAGGTTGTGTGCTCCAATGCCAGTGACCGACACGGAGCATCTTCCATTTGACTGCAGAAGGGAGGCAACGGCAATTTGCACAGAAGTTGTGATGTGGCCACAGGAAACTCAATGAGCCTGCTCACTGCAAGCAGGACCACCAGGAATGAACTTTTGCATGCCAAGCACTCCTGGCACATCTCCTCATCCCTTTCCATTGTCACAGCCGCTCTACAGGAACCAAGGCAAGGCTGCTTGCAGTCCTGCCTTTGCAAAGCCTGCTGTTTAGTAAGAGCATCCCATGGTCAGCTTACCCTTAGCAGGCTTTTCATCAGCTTCCCAAAAGTAGCTTCTCGCCCATGGTCTCTCTGACTAAAGGACTGGTGATTTCATAGGGGTGTCTAAAGGGGCCTTACTACTAGCTTGCATGAAATTGAAGTTAGGACCTTGAGCTGTGACAGAGCCGAACTGGTAACTGTTGTCTCACCATTTATATGACTTCTGCTCCTTTCTTCATCAGGCTGCTCTATACCTCTCTGGGTACAGGTGTAATTCCTTTTTTTTTTAAAAAGATCATCCAATTTGCACTGCTATTAAGCTTGGCTGGATCTCTACAGAGATGCCTAATACCTCAATAGATGCCTTTCTCCGCGGGCGATTTCTGCCATAAACACGAAGAACTTCCACCCCAACGCAAGGGCAACCTTTGCCCTTGTCCAGGGTAAAGAGAATTACCTTCACTCTCCCTGTGCAGTTCCTAACTACATTTTTCTTTTGGAGGGAACATCCTGGTGATACAGGGATCTGCAGACATTTTCTGCTTCACACGACCTGAAACATGGCTCTATGGAAACTTGTCTTCTGATGTCTCTCAAGGTGTTTGTCACATCATTTGTTTTCTGTTCTTACTTCACTATTCCCCCTGTACAATCAGTCCTGTCAGATGAGACATTGTGGAACGTGGTTCCAGCCTGCGTGTCTCCCAAATGCAGGATGCATCAGCTCTTATCAAGCACATATTCCAACTTCTGCAAGAGCATCAGTAGGAATTTTGGGCTTAAGGTGTTTATCAACAAACAAATGAAACTGTTCGGAGGAATGAAATCTGAGTTCAGCTGAGACAGACTACTAAGACAGGAAACACAGCAAGAAGTTACCATGGGATGGATAAAGTTGCAGCACAACTGTTCATGTGCAGCAAATAAATGCGTGCACGCTTTTTTTACCCAAGGAGGCAGAAGCAAGGCTGCGTGGCTACCCCAGAGGGTGCACCGAGCTCACAGCCGGGACACCGGAGGTCACAGCTGCTGTGATGGCAGCCCACACATGACCCACCTCGGGGATTGCTTCCATCCCAGCAGAAGCCATGCTGCCCCTGCTCTGCCCCGGGATGGGGGGCACAGGAAGGCAGTGCCCAGCTTCGACAGTGCTGCCTGCCCCCCACCCCTCCCCCAAAAACCACCCACCCACCACCAAAAAACCCGCCCTGCACTGCCTCCAGGGTAGCAAGCAACCCTGTCTCCTTCCCTTCACAGTGGTAAGGGCGGCAGGTGACCACCAAAGCCTCTGCGCCTGCCTGGTGGTCGCCGACGGCCAGCTGGTGTCACGGCCCCCGGGTCCCCCTGCCTCCTGGGCAGCCGAGAGACCAGGATTGGGCTGGAATGGAGAAAAATATGGTGGGAGTACTTCTAAATGCCATTCCGGTTCTGGGAAAATTGGTTTTCTCAGGGAAAAAAATAACACTGGGACCTAGTGGTTAATGTACATGCAGAGGAGTCAGAAGTCAATTTTTATGTGGTTTGAACTGGTTCATTTATATCTAATTAAAACAGAAAGGGCAGGGCAGCTCATTTTATGCTCAGTTAATCAAGAGATTGCAGAAGCTACTTCTTTTCCTCTGGGGGTATTGATAACTGCTGGATTCAGCCCTATCGAACTAGATTGGTTAAACTGTTCCTCTATTTTTAAAGTACTTTTAAGACACCCTTAGAGA
Organism: Chionis minor; assembly: GCA_013398295.1. NCBI lineage: Eukaryota > Metazoa > Chordata > Aves > Charadriiformes > Chionidae > Chionis > Chionis minor. Next base: position 1,607,212 of record VZSF01010994.1, read on the forward strand.
AAAAGGCCAAAGCAAGCAGTACAAAATCTCTGAAGCTTAAGTCCATTTGAAACCTGATTCCAACCCTGAATGACATCTGATTTAAGCCCTCAAGCCCATCTCTGTTTTGTCCCATTATAGATAACTGGTCCTGCATGTACTGATATATTATATATCAATGTTGGGATATTGAGAATTTGGCTGGAGAAGGCCCTGAGAAACCTTTTCTAGAACTGAAATTAGCCCTGCTCTAAGTGGGATGTTGGATTTCAGACATGTCTGTCGACGTAAATTATTCAGTGACTTTCTGACCGTATGGCCCACATCCTGCTGTTCATAGGTATGCTAGATACACTGTGCAGGAAGGAGCTAGTGAGAAGGAGCTTCAGCACTTCTAGCGCCTTCTGCCCTGTCTCCCTGTCCTCACAGAGCAGACAAGATTGAAGACCACTTCTACACCACTTCTCTGACTAACGACTCTGCTAATACAACGTTTAAGGAGTTGCTTCAGCAATAAGGCTGGAGCAAAGGGAAGAGCTGGGCAGTGGATCACCTTGACACTTTCAGGGGGTCTGAAATAGAAGAAGAAGGTGCACAACCAGATCACAGTGCCTCAGACCATGCAAGCACGCTCGTCATCTCAGTGAGACTATTCATGACGCTTAAAGCTAAGTCATGAAAAAGTCATATTGTGAGGACTTTAGGGTGTTTCTACAAACCTTCAAGGATGGTTTGTCATGCCAGCCAAGTAAGCACTAGTTTCCTTTTAATAGAAGCCGAAGTAATCAAGATCCAGCTTATGGTCTTGTAACTACAACCTACCTTTTCTTAGAAACCATACTATAGAACAATAAATGTTTAATTGCAGGTAAAATTTTGTCTTTAAAAAAAATATAAAAACTTCATAGGTGCCCAACTTGCCCATTTTGTTCTAACGATACCAGCTAGTTTTATAAAGGATGTTTTCTTTCCCTATAAAGCTGACCTCACTTATAAGGACAATGACATGCAAAGCAGCAGAAGTGATCAGTAGACCAGAGTAAACTGATTAACTGAACTGATGAAAAATGGGCTCTAAATTCCACTATATTTTCTTAAAAGCTGCTTATTTTGGAGGCGTATGTGAACAGCTTAGTATAAATAGTTATAGAATCACAGGACCTCATTCTGCTTTCACATCAGAGTAATTCTGAAGTAATTCCATTAAAGTGAGCAGAGTTACACTGATGTGAGATCACAATCAGTTAGAAATGGAAAATTCCTAATAGCTTATCCAGTTCATAACCCTAGGGCTAGCGTACAGTTATTCCTTGCACTAAAACCGTGTTTAATTCTTTAAAATATGAATAGTGGGAAATGGTGCTTGGGAGGTGTTTTGTGGGGTTTCTTTAATTCCTCATCTGATTTCTCCTCTTGGGAAAATCCTTATTTTTGACTGAAAGCCAAAACCTCAACTATACTGACCAATAAATGAAATATGAAATGAGGTACATATGCCACAATATGACAGTGTAATTCTGGGTGCCTCATGTGCCCATTCTCCCTTACAGGTTGTGGATCACCATTAGACTAGTGATACATGGAGGTTTTTAGAGAAGTTATTGTAAAGGCAAAGCAACATGGCAATGCTAGACAGCGTGGAGTGTGACCTCCACAGCTCTATGGCAGAATTTCTTGGGTGTTGCGCTAGAACAAGACCTTGCACAGCATGTGTCATTTTGTCAGAGACATTTCTGTTTTCGAGTAAGATGTCTAAATACTCTGTGGTATGAAGACATTCTCACTGAATCCACTTTTCTGTTAGATCTGCTCTGGCTGAAACTCTTCCTGCTGAAGAACAATTTCAACAAAACATTTTAACCAGACCTCATGGTAAAGAGGGATCAAACAGGAGAGAAACTCTCTCTCTTTTATCTTAGGAATACCTAAAAACAGCTATTTGATTGTTTTCATGCACAAGGGTTTTGCTGATGTATTCAACACAGGAGTGTTGCAGGAGGGGGAGCACCACTTGCTATCTCCCTACTTGCTTGACACTGGAGGTGTTTGCTAAGAACCATTGCTGTGGAGGGCCTGGAGCATCCCGTGGTCGGTCCACACTGCTTCCTGCATCTGAAGGTGTCTGTATCAGCTGTTGCAGAAGAAGCTGCCAATCCCAAGCCCTGACAATGGCACTCCAATTACAGAAATTACTTCTTAACTGCACAGGGCACTATCTAACTGCACAGGACAGACACGCGAGTACCAAGTCACTGACTTCGACTTCCAAAAATGCTGGTCACCTCTGGCCCTAGGTTTGCCATTTCCCAGCATTCTGTTGCGAGTCTCATGGTGTTTGTGATCCAGGGGAAAGATCTGGAGTGAAGAAGGGGATTTCTGGCCAGTGCAGGGAGCTAGAGCTACTGTCAGAATGTAAACACAAGGTTCTCCATGCAGCTGGGGCTTCTGTACATGACAACGCTCTACATCCATGATAGCAAGCATTTCTTGATGCTGTTAGAAAAATACTTTACCTGAACATCTGATCCTTCCTGTTACAGTAGTGGGCTTCTAGTCCTTTGATACATAGACAACCTACCCACCCCCATGCACTGATTAAAGTATATTCAAAGAAATGCAGTCATCAAAACCATGACCTTCTGGCATGGACTTCTGAATAGAGAATGAAAATTCTACCTACATTTAAGAAAAGCTTGGTGCCATTATAAAGACTTATATTGTTATATAGAGCTTGTTATTGTTATAAATGTTGCAGTTGCCTGTGACACAAGGGGACTGAAAACATGTACCCATTTTTCTCTTATCCTGATGCCTGTGAACTCCAAAATTATGAAGTCGTGTGAGTTCTGAGTAAAAATCTCTTAACTGGGGAGACAGACCTGGATTGAACCATAAAAATGTTCCCACAGAGCAAACTGCTTAGTAGTTTTTTATGAATCATGATACCTGCTTAGATGCTAAACAAAGTTTCACAAATAAGTTTTTTATGAATGGATCATTTGTCTTACCCCTTTAAAAGCTGGGGTCTAAAATCAATCTGCTTGTGAAAGTCCTTGCTAAACCGTGTGAGATAAATGTGACAGTAAATCACACAAGCCACTGAGAGTCTGATACCATTTCCCTGTGAACAAAAAGCAGTAAGAAATCTCACAGCTGCTGTTCCTGCCCTTCAGCAACTTTTAATTTTTATTGATTGACACAACACCTACGCGCCACATCATCCACAAGAGGCATCAGGTCTGTTTCAGGAAAAGGAAATTATTTGGTATTGTCAACAGCTGGCAGAAGCCACCAGGAACTGCTTCTTCATTCATTTGTTTTTCTCAGACACCTATAAAGAGCTGTCATCACATACCAAACAAAGCAGGCATCAGGCAGCATGTATGTTTTGATGCTGGCATACAAGGTCTCTTCCTCCATCACTGGGAGGCATGTAGTGAGGCATGTCAGCCATGACAAGCAAGCAAAGCAGGTACAAAGTGGGCTCAAGCATAAACGTTTCAGAGTTGGTTGCCTTTGAGGATCATTTTTGCTGCAAATAGTGACGGCAACAGGACATGGAAGAGAATCTGAACTTATTCAGACGAGGCATGCTGCCTTATAAGAAGCTGTATGTGAGGAAGGCTGTTGTCTCCACGACACTAAGTAATACTTGCACTTCACTGTGAACCAATGGGGGCAAAAGGACTTTGCATGATGAAGTCATCAAGAGCTACCCGCCCCCTGCGCCCCCCAGTATTAGTTGTCCTGAGATAAACTGGGCTTGAGAAGTGTGACATTCTTTTTACCTATGCAGGGCAGGATATCCCTTGATATATACAAAAAATAGCATATGAAAAGGAGTTTCTGATGTGTGTGCAAGCCATCTTAGCCAGTATTAAAGCCAAAGGCAATAGGAAATACAGCATATCCTTACTAAAGCATTGTGCTGCAGAAGTGAAGAATAAACTGTTTCACTGAAGTAACAGAGGGAGCTATAGGTGAGTGAAATACATTTTCCAGTGCTGGAATGTGATCAAGATACTGGGTAAATGCTACTGCTACTGAGAAATGACCACAGACATTTCAAAAGCCATAAGTGGTTAGGAGCTTGGTTTCTCAGTCGTGTCCAAAACTCAGCAGCTTTAGTAGCACAGCCTCCCTTAGCACCGCATGCGGGTACTTGGTTCGATACTGACTCAGAGGGAAGAATGCTACCCACTGAGTCACCAGCCCCCCTTCTTCCAGTGCTGCCTTCTCTCTGCTGGTTACCCATTCAAGCCCAAACACGCTTAGCCTACAAGAGCTAACAGGGCTGCAACCCTGAGAAGGATGGGTGGCACAGAATGAAAGCCGTGTGAGCGCCAGCTTGTCAAGGTAACCCACAGGAGAGCCGCTGTCTCTGGGGTGTGCTGTGTGATTTGTGGGAAGAATGCTGTGCTCACTTCAAGGAGACACAGTGCACCATGGATGTTCACCTCTGCTCTCCAGCATCTCCACAAACATGGCCTGCATGATGGTTGCATTGAACAGATTGCTGAGCCCAAGTTCGTACCATCCAAGGCAAGGATTCAATTGCCCGAGGAATGCAGCTGTCTCCCACCCCTCTACTCTGGAAATGTTTGAGCTTCCCAGAAAGGATGAGGAAAAGCACAAAATCCATGCTACATTTGAACCAAACTGTACTTAGCCTATCTCCTTTCCTTGAAACTATACTGAACTCATTTGGGGTGGTGAGAAGAGAGCTTGTGCTAGAAATAGAAGATCTATGTTTAACACATGGCCCTAACACAAAATAGAATCACTGTGGCCCCTCAAAATTAGGAAGTTTTGCTTAGAAATGCATTCCAAGGTTTATCAGATTTCTCTCATCTGCAGCATCCAAGAGAAAAAGCTTCCTAGATATGGTGTACTCGCATGTCCAACAGACTGGACCCAGATATATACTTTGGTTTTAAGATTAAAAAAATCCTTCACTCACACACATCGTGCACATGTAAGTAATTTGCAGTCTTCAAGTACTAACCCTTCACAGCCTGAAGCAGGGGCAAGTTCCTTCTCTATTCTCACAGGGTCTGTTATCATTGTGCAATCTTTCATTCTGAAACTCAAACTTACATGCAAAATACCCAGGTTAGTGAATCTGAAACTCAGCCTATGCAACCCAAATGAAAATATTGCACATCTGTTAACCTATTATTGTTTCTCCTCTTAGGGGCAGACTGTTTATTTTCCCAGCAGCCCAGCTCATCCTGCCATATATGAAGTTTTTTGCAGGTATGGTGGCTTGGATTCAGCCCCTCAGACTCTGTTCACATGTCTCTGCCCTGCACGTTCAAACCTGTATTCTTCCATGTCTCCAGGGAGAGATGGTGGAAAGAAGATTCCTGGATCTTCACAACTATTTTTCCTGTACTGCTTATTGTACGGCCACAAGTAGTGACCTCAGATGATTTCCTACCCAGTGGTCTTCAGGCAAGCTGCTTCTGGGGCTGCCTGGTGATCTAGACATGAGGAAGAGTGGCTGGGGCGAGTTCCAAGTGATGGAAGATGAAGAGCAAAGCAGGGTTGAAGCTTGCAGAAGTGCAAGGTCAAAGTGCTTCCGGAAAGTTATAAAATAGAGTATCACAGCAGTAGAAGGAGCAAAACAGTCTAATAGACTGACTATGGGATGGCCTGAAGGAGACATCAACTCTAAAGATGAATTGCTTCATGGCTTTGGTCAAACTGACTAGTTTTAATATTTGTGCCTGTATTTTTTTCACACATAAAATGGATATAATAATATTTACTTTTTAAGCTCTTGTAGCATTGTGGTGAAAAACTGTTTCTCCTTTTTAAAACCCTATGGAATATTTGCTATTCAGAGACACAGATGGGAAAGATTGCCAAGAGACGGTAATATCTAAGGAGAAGACAAGGAAATGAAAGCACAGGTATTAAAGGTGCCAGAAAGAATAAAACATGGAACCAGGAAGGAACAAAGATCAATAGAGACATCTCAGTGCTGGACAAAAAAGGGAGGGGAGGAATATGATAAGGAAGAGATAAATATGATTTTTCCTAAAGAGAAATTAAAAGAAAAAGAGCAGTAACAAGTATGAACAGAGAGAAAAAGCAATGGGGGAAGAACTGAGCTAACAAGAATGATGGAAGCGATAGTTTCCCTACGTAGGACTTGCTACTATGGAAGTACCAGCAAGTGAGTTGCACAAGAGAAGGAATGGACAGAAAACAGAAAAATGAAAGAAAGAGGAGAGCAGATAAGCAGGAAAAAAGTATAGGTCAAGCCTAATATTTTAATGGCTTTTTAAATTATTTTGTCAGTATCTGTGGTTTTAAATATAAAATAATTTTCAACAAAAATCTTCAGTGATGGTCAGAAAGAAGAACGTAACACTTAAGCTCAATAACACAAAACCTTTCTGCATTATACTTAAAGCTTCTGTGTTTTCAGGTTTTTTTATGAAAACCTGATGTTTTTGTGGTAAAATCATCCCTTCCCAGATACCTCTATTTTTAGGCCTGTGTTCTCAATTAGCCTGCTACTCATTTGGAGCAGGGCTTTTTGCGATGCTGCAGCAATATAGTATGCCAAAGGGTTACAAAGAAACCTGCCTGGTATTAAAAGTCCACAGTGGTGACTTTATGGTAGCTGCCAACTAGCCTTCCTTTTCATCTCTGCATCTGGGAAGAGAAGCATGGGATGTCAAAACTACCAGTGAGACCTTCCCATGGCACAAAATCATCATGGGAAAGAAAGTGAGCAATAGAAGCACAATGTACACAAGTAACCTTAGCAAGGCTGAATCTTGAATTGCGCCTTGGATATGTGATTGATCCCTGCATCATCCACAAGTAATCCTTTTGCTTTTGCTGGTACATGTCTGAAACATCAGCTAAACTAACTGCACTCTGGGAGAGATTCTGTAATGACTGAACAGTCAATCACAGTGGTAAAAGTGAATAAGTCACTTGAGCTGTTGCTTTCTGCCCACAGAAATTTGTCTTAGTGGCACCATTCCCATTAAAAGCTTTGTGCTTGAGGGGATGAGAAAAGCTGCCCAGATGATCATGGGAAAGTTTATACATACGGCAGCTCAGCCAGCAAAGTGCTTGGCGTAACATGCTGCGAGCGTGGTAGCTGCCCATGGATGGGGCTCTGACGGCGTTCAGCCTCCGAGCAGGTTGGCTCACTGGTGCCATGGATCTGCTCCAGTGCCAACCCCGTGGTGCCAACCAGAGCAAAGCAGCCGTTGGAGGGGCAGCAGGGTACCGTGCAACAAGATAGCTTCCTAAGGCCTCTTAAATGTTGGTGGACACAGGTACCTCCCTCTGCTGTGTAGCAGAATATCAAGAGTCCCAGTGGGTCCAGCGTCACCCTTACCCCACTGACTGCACAGCCCCCTCTTCACTGGGCAGCCCTCAACCTGAAGCCTCTGGCTGGCACTGGCAGAAAGATCCAAACCCAATATCAGCAGTTCCTTGCTGTGATAGAAACCTAGAGTTCCACTCCTCCGGGCTTTGCCTTCCTGGCGTAAGCAAATTCTTGTATTTGTCATTGTTGGTGTTGCTATGGCCACTGCATGTCGGTATAAACCTTGCCCAGGGGACGTTGTTATGGGAGAGCAAGGTGCAGCCCAGGAGAGAGGACTGCTTTACTGGCATGATTTGTTTTCATGACCCAATTGGATCTCTGGAGTTCATCCATTCAGTTGCTTTTGCAGGAAATCTCCTCATGACAGAGCGCTAGTGCATTTAGTAATAATATTTTACATCTATATTGGACTCTGTGCATTCCAAGTGCTATACAAACACAAGCTCATTCATCTTACCTTTTTATCTTATGACAGTTGCCTGCAGCGCTGAGTTGGTTTGATCCCAGCCTCACAGACCTTTCAACAGTGGAATTGTTACCTGACTAATTATCCATCTAAATCACCAGGAAGGACTGGTAGCTGCACTCCACTCTCAGTTTTAACCAGCAGCTCCCATCACTTCAGTGAGAGGTCTCTAGGTTTTTTCTGCTACTGAAGATAGGAAAAAGAAAATCTTGGAGGCAATATTAATTTAGTTCGGTTTCACCATGAAGGTGTTCATTAGGGGCAAAACTGTTTTCAGAATTGCAGATACACTTGTTGTTTCATGGGAAATGCAGTCAGGGACCTCTCCATTAATTTTACGCACAGGCAACAGGGAGGTGAGGCTACATAGGGCCAACTTGTATTGCTTCTTCCCTTTATCCATTTGGTGTCTCCAAAATTCTTTCATACTTCCGCGAATGAATAATCGATTCAGAGTAAGTTCCTAGGATTGTGAAAATAGACTAATCAGGAGAGACAGCTACATCGTGGAGGCCAAAACGTTTAGAGATTAAAGTGAGATTTTTTTTCTCCAAGCTGAGCTGAGTTAGAGCATGAAAGGAAATTGAACAAGTAGCAGATGTTGTTATAGAAAGAGGGAGAACATGAGGCAGAGATTAGGCACCTCCTAGACATGGCCTAAAACCCGTATACTTTCTTTGCATCTACCTGCAGCTTGGATAAGGACAAACATGGCAGTGAAAAGACAGTATGGCAAATGGGGGGGACTCCATAGGTATGAAAATGGTTTTATCCACAGTAACAGAAAACTTGATGAAGTTCCGTGCACTGAAACTTGCAGGAAAAGTTAAGCTCTACCCAAAAATGCTGCAAAAAACAGTATGTAATAGTTCAGTGAAAAGTCTAAGGCCACGCATTTAGAGAATTTTTATCCTGAACTGGTAGGTCATTGGTGGCAAATAAGTAATAACAGTTTCCATAGCAGGCACTATTAAGAGGTCCTCCTGCATTCTGCATGCAGGTCTGGTCACTGAAGTCCAATACTGATGAACTCAGACTGGAAGAGCTGCACAAAAGGACTTCAGTGAAGGTGTACATGTAGTGGCTGCAAAGGATGGGAAAAAATGAGTAATTATCAAAAAGAAGTAGGTCCTAGTGTTGGAAGCATTATAAAAGTGATAATTTCCAAGAGCTGAACTCAGTTCTATCAAAGGAAATTAAGACAAATGGAACAAATTATCGCACACAAAAAAAAAAAAAACCAAAAAAAAATCAAAAAAAAACCCAACCAAAAAACAAAAACCAAACCCAGAAAGTGGCTGATTAGATTTTTTAGGCTAGGAAAAAGAAATCTGAGCAGGTATATGTCTTTCCTTTCTGAAAATACAGGAAAGAGAAGAGCTGTTTAAGCTAAAGACAATGTTTGCACAGAGTAATGCATTTAAGCTATCCTTATAGAAATGTATGCAGGAAATTAGAAGAATGTTTCAAAACATCAGAGGAAGGAAGTTTTGGAGGAGCTTTCAAGAGCAGCAACAGGAGAAAACTTTCTGCCCTGTTTAAAAAAAATTGATCAATGTATGAAAGGAATTACACCATGGGTTTCCCATGGTGTCAGGAAACAGGACTCAGCTGCTTCAAATGTTATTTCCAGACCTATTTCCCATGTTCCTCCTCTTTCCCTGCCACCTCAGATATTTTCAGGTTAAATATGTGATTTAGAACCTTGTCATGCTGACCACTAGCATGACAGACACAAGTAGGAAAAAATGCTCAAAGCTTAAGTCTTCCAAAACTTTCTTCATTTACCCTTAGGAATGAAAAAACACATAGGAAGGATCTCCCACTAGCCACTATCTCTCCCATCATGTTAGCTGTCTTCAGAACCTTGCTTCACAGCAGCAAAATGAAACAAATCAGGACCATAGTTACTGTTTTTTAAGTAACTTCCAAGAATTTTCTCATTAAAATTGAAATGAACCAAACCAATTTACATAATGCTCTGTAGCCCGGGTCCAGCAACTCTTCAGGTTGCAAGAGACGTCGGCTGTGTAATAGACATGGTTTTCTAAGCAAGGCTGGTGCACGCTTCTAGAAAATGCATTTGGAGATATTTTTTTTTCTGAGGTCTTTCGCAACGTGCTACCCCCAGTTTTTGCTACCCAAAGCATCACTCAGAAACTTGGAAAATTATTCACCAACAATTTTATATTGAACTAGTTTATTAGAGGCTCCTTAAAATTTATCAAGATACTTTTACCAAATCTTTTTGCATTCACCCAACACATCACCATTATTCTGCAGCAGAAAATTATGCTTACCACAGAATTTAGTATTTAAGACAGTACTGGATACTGTGTCCTCTCCTGATGAAGTCCTTGTGACCCAAGACAAACGTCTTTATGCTGCTATTGTCAGTTCAGTGTCTTCTGTTGTCTATGTTGTGTCTTTAACAACTTCTCTGTGGATCTTTTCTGCTTCCTTTCTCTATCTGAAAAACTGATTGGTAGAGGGGAATGGGGATAAGAAACATTTGAACTCCAGCACTAACACTGCACTCCCAATCCAAAGACTTGGTTCACTCACCTACCAAAAAATTGGCTTTCGGACTTTCACTTAGTAGTTTCATGACAGAGAGCAAGAACGGAAGCATGACATTATGCTCCAAAAACAGCCATTCATTAACACTGTGCATTGCAACCTTTGGACCCAGGTTACCTGGGGCTTTTGAAGCAAAGTCTTCAGTTTGCCTTCCACCTCACCCACTTTCTAGACTACATCCTGTTAATGCTCCTCTTTGACCTTTACTGTCAAAATCCAGCTGCTGTGTGTCAGTCCCATGGGCCCAGGCCCCTCAGTTAGTCTTCACTGTTCAGGACATCCTCAGGTGACTCTCCCAGTGTTATGGTGTTGCATGGAGCACTTTCTTCTACTATTTCTGCAACATTTACTGGTTGTAATGTGTAAGCCAGGTGCATCTAGCCCTGGTGCATTGTAGAAATGAATGGAAAAATTTAACCAGATGTGAAAAAATAATTTTATGAGGCAAACAAAGGCTGCAGTGACTGATTCAGTACCTCAGTCTATTCCTTCTTGAGAGAGGCCCCATCTTTTTGTTCAGATCATCGATTCAAGTCAACACTCAGGGCAGGAGTTCTCCACCAGGATCAGCTAGACTCCTTATGGCTTCAACATGGTGCTTGAGAAAGCCTAATGATCATCTGCCCCTAAACCACAAGTGCAACAGTTCCCATGTCCCACCCTCCCACAAGCATCTGAGATGGCAGTTTTAACATCTGTAAAGAAGGCTGTCCTCACTGCCATTTTCTTCCAGCCTGAGAGGGGGTTGTTCTATGGGACTCAGTTGAGAAAGCTTGTGCGAAATGACTCCCAGTTTGGCAGACCCAGCTTGGTGACAGCTGAGTTTCCACTGATGGCCTGGGGCACAAGCTCTGCCTAGGAGCCTTGAACTTCAGAAGCTGGCTACCAGAAAGGCTCCCCGACTTGGGGAGTCAATGCCCTGCCCAACCTTACCCCCGTGCCCAGTCCCGGAGAAGGGGGCTGGTTCCACAGTTAAGCACCACCTGCTGCAGCCCACCTTCAGCTGCCAACTGTGTTTCGGCACCCGCTGGGATGTGAAACTGCTGTTTGCACACAAGGTGTAACTGTTTGACAGCCTAGCCTACTATGTCCTTGTTGCTCCATCTAGTGCTGTTATTGCTGTCCCAGCCTTTGATAAGGCGAGGGCCTGAGATAGCTACTGTACTTTCAAGTCTGCCCCAAATAAGCGGCTACCTTTCATCTTTGTTTTATTGCCAAGGACAGAGACAGACAGGCCAGACCACTGGCTGGCTAATAAGTAATAGGGAACTTTGCTGAGTCCCACAGTCCTCTTCATCAGGTGTTATATTTTTTTATGCATGTAGATCGATACATATATATTTTTATATCTATAGCTCCCATAGTGTGAGGAGTAGGCAAGGGCCAGCACATGGTGGGTGCATACAACAAGGGAAAGAGACTCAGCTGTAACTGAGTAACTTGACAGGTAGAACAAACTCTTTCGGCCCTTTGCTCTTTCCAGTCCCCAAATATGACAGCTTAATGATTTTCTAGACGCAAAATGTCACCGAGATAAAGCAGAGTTTATAAAGGAGGACTGGTCACATCACAGAAAAATCTGGTAATATATCAAAGCAAAGAAACTCAAAGTTCAGGAAACATTTGTTTTCCTCAGAGTTTCCCCCTTTCCTCTCTCTCAGCACTCACAAAGCTGGAAATACAGCCTGAAGGCTCCTTAAACAAACATAGCTCTGTCCTTTACATCACCATACGGTTCACCATCAATGCCACATTTGGTAAACTGTGAAAGTTGAAACCCAGTTGCTCTGTTCCAGCTCTTCAAAGGTACATAGGCACTGAAATGTTGCTGAAATAACTGAAATGGGAGTTTCCTGTGATAGTTAGCTTAGAGCTTTATATGGCTTACAGCATTGTCAAATGCATTCAAATTTAGACGTGATTTTCTCCCCACCAAAGTAAGTAAGAACATCTTAATGCTTTCAAATCTGCATTTCATCTGACACAAGAAGCAGTGCCTCCCCATGTAGGATGGGGTCTTTGCATTTCAACTCCCTTCCAGGGACATCACTTAGAATTCTGTGGAGCCTTGTCAGCCTTTCTGCTCAGTTTCCCACAGATCTGGGTTGCGTGGCTAAATTTCAGCTAAGAAGCCAGGTTCATCGTTTACCCTCATGCATATAACGTGGTTGAATTACTGACATGAAATGCCACCACACTAAAATCAGGGTGGGCAGGAGGTAATTCTGGCCTTCCACATTTCTGTCTGTGCTGTTTGGGTTTTTTGCTGCCTGTCCAGCAGCAAAAAGCAGTGTTAGGTGCTGTGCAAAGAATAAATGACTATGAAAAAGAGCCCAAGAGGAGGAGTTTGTTCTTCTAAGCAATTCATACCCTTCTTTCAATAACAACACAGTATTTATTATCTATCTTGAGAGGACAAGGGTTGGTTTTTGTAAAGTATATAATTACGTGCGTAGACTGTATAGAACTGTCCCTGACCTCTAGCATAATTAGTCATGTGGTTTCTTGTAAGTGCTTCTTGGGTGCTTGGATGAATCACCAAATTTTGAGGTTTGTCATCGGTAATTTTTGGTAACACATCTTAGCCAGCAGCATGATTATCCATATTTGTTTGCTTTTTATTTTACAGTCCTTTACCAGAAGACCTTTGAGGGTGGCGGCTTTCTACAGCTGTCACTCTGAATGGCAAGACTAGGCTTACTAGCTGTGTTTTTGGTAACATCTTGGTGTCCATAAAAAGCCCTGAGGTCTGTATAAACCTGCTAGAGGATGCAGTCCAAGCCCCGGGGAACTTTCATTCTCCATCAAGAACCACAAGGTGTGGAAAAGCACACAAACCAATCTATGAGAACAAGGATAAAGTTAAGCACATTAGCCATGGCTTTCCGGAAGTATGCAGATGCTCAAAGATACATCAGGTACCAATACAAATCCACAATAAAAATGCACAATACGGCGTATTAATTGGGTTGGGTGTTTAACTTCCATGGAGGATTAGCAGAACTTAAGCGCCTTCTTTCTTCCATTTTGTATGCTACCACAGTGCCTAGGCACAGAATTAGATACCTGATGGCTTAGAAACCTGGACCTATTTTTTTATTAATTTTTTTAAGTTGGGAATTCATAGATTTGTGCTAGAAAAATAGTCCCTGATGGAGGCATTATTGGAGATGGAGAGAGGATAAGAAGTGGTGCATAAGGGAAAATAAAAGTGAGAGAGGAGAAGGTAAAAAGAGCAAGGAGAGGGGGGCTAGGGTGGGGTTTTCAGTGAGAACAGCCCTGAGCAGCTGAATGGTTTCAGCAGCTGGCTTTCTACAGCCCTGGCTTTCTCAAGAATAGCCATGAGCTTTACAGGGATGGCAGTAACTCCCCCTCTGCAATAAAAGCAAAACCAGCAGGTTGCACAGCAGAGGTCAATGCACTTTCTTGCACCTCCAACGCTGAACCTACCTGCCATGACTCCTTTAATTTCTTTTCTCCAAGGACTGCAATAATTCACACTGTGGCAGACTGATATGAATCTTATTTGCTGTGTGAACACCAGCGGTTGTGGGCACAAATCTCAGAAACAGAGAATCTCCTTGGACCCAAATACCGCAGATCTGTTCCCCAGAGCTGCACCATTACCTCAAAGATGTGAATGACACCATGTTTCCCAAGCAGAAGCCTTGAGTCTGCCGTCTTGGAGAAGATATTTGGGATGGGACGAGGAGGACTGAAGGGTGGAAAGGAGAAGGAAAATGAAGGAAAAGCCAAGCTGTTACAAGCAGGCACTCATGAAAGTCCCTGCCCATAACAAGGCTTTTTGGCCGTGCCGTTTGAAGGGTGTAACTCCACAAGTGGCTGGATCACCCCCCGGCAGGCTCAGGCAAGGCTTTGGGGCTGGGGCTGACAGATGGGAAACAGCAGAGGGGAACCATCAGCTCTGTGTGAGAGGATCTTAGGCATGCATGCCTGAGGTATGGAAATACTTTGCCTCGCACGTGTTCATGCCGGAAAACGCGTTACAGTATGTCTTCAGCCTCAGTGCTCATGAAAGAAGGATGGATGCCGCCACCTCATGCATAAAACCAGACACCTCATTTGCAAAGCAGAGGCGAGTGCCTACGGACGTGCAGGTCCCTGTTCCCTCTGCAAGGGCTTGCCAGGCAGTGGGGCACAGCCATGCTGGTTTTGGCTGAAGTCCAAGTGCCACTTGAAGGTTTTCATCCAGGTGACTTTGTGTGTAGCCAAGCTTTATGGGGTTTTGTTGGTTTGGGTGTTGGGTTTTTTTTTTAATCTCTAACATTGCAGTTTAAATCAGACTGACCACAGTATCAGCCACAGAGCAGACCACCTTCTGACACAGAGAAATTAAAACTTTCCCCTTGGGAAAGGAGAAGAAAACTTCATCTGGAGAGCCAAATTATAAAATGCCGTGCTTCTCCTCCAAACCTGTGAGTGTTCAGGAGCATCCTGGAAACCAGGAACATTAAGCGTAACGAGAGACAAGGCCAGGTGCAGATTGGAGAGCAAGTCTCCTCACATCAAGCAGTAGAAGGCAAATTAAGTGCAGACAATGCTTAAAAACTCCTGCACTGTTCTTTCTGGTGCTTTGACAACAGTAATTGAGAAGCTAGAGAGCCACAATAATTTCTCCTACTGTGGTCATTGTTCCTTGTTTAAAATTGACCAAGTCAGGACAAGCAGCAAGATGTTACTCCAGATTGAAGCACTGTCCTTTCAGTTTTGAAATTTCTGTAAAAAGTAAATACACTTGATTTGGAGAAGTCCTGATCATAAAGTACGTATTACAGCTACAGAGGCAGCCTCCTCCTTTGAAATCCTAGTTTGAGACTATCAAACTTGCTTTCCACTTGGTTTATTCTGAACAGAGCCTTAACCACACGCAGGACTTGGCCAGCCTCTTTCACCTTCTGATGCTTTCTTGAGCTCCTATAACTCACTGCTGACCATATTGTTTTGCTTTATTTTTTTTAAGTATGTGTGGGCCCATATTAGCTGTTAAAAAGCAATTTACATACCTTAGCTGCACTCAGCCAAGAAGCAGCCACAGAACCCAACCCAATAAATCACAACAAGGCGAAAACAAAGAGAAGGCAATGGAGGGGGTGTGGAGCTAGGGCAGCAGGGCACTCATGCTGCCTTCGGGTCACTGGGGGCTGCTGCCAGAGCTGCCAGAGCCACCCTTGCCTGGCCCAGGCTCCAGGTAGATACATCCTCCAGCAAGGGCGGCTGCCACAGCCCTGGTTGAGCATGGCAAACACTTTCAGCCAAAAGGAAGGGGAGATGAGCATTTCCAGCAGTCGCCAAAACCCAGTATTGTCTTATTCAAGCACTGCCCCTAGTCTGCTCCGGTGTGGTTTCTGTTATCTGGCCAGCTCTCATCAATAGTTTCTTCTGAACCCATAAAAAACAGGCACATAGAAAGAAAATACTCTCCTGATAGAGGGACCAGGCTCTTTTCAGAAAAAAAAAAGGACAAGATTAAGAAAGAAACTGCTTTTTTGGGAGCATGTTTGCCACCAAGCCCCCCTTCTCCATCACTTCCTAGGAGACCACACCTGGTTTCAGGGAAGGCAAGTTGTTTCATGGTTTCCCTTATCACAGCTCCACTAATGAAAGCGCCATTGAAAAAAAAGTGTACCAAAGGCAAGAGAATAACTGGAGTGAGCATGGCCACAAGCTCATGGATTTGCAGACATATGGCGTAATATGGCTTTCTACAGAAAACGCCATGGAGAAGCTTTTGTCTGGTGTCTACCTCAGGGAACAGAAAAGGTCTTGGGTGTTTTGAGAGCTCTTCTGTTTTCCCAATGGTACCAGGAGGTCTAGCAAAGAAGACTGTCATCTTATAAGATGCTTCACTTGTCATCTTAGATGGTCATAATTGTACCTCTGCTAGCTTAGAAATACTGACAGACTTTTCCTCTCCCAGCATACCAGGGCAGTGGTCTCTGAGGTATCCCAGGTGCCACCCACCAGTCATCCTTCCCAAAGAGTGTCAGAGTGCTTCGCCTTCTTTGTCTATGCCAGTCTGCCTGTCAGAAAGCAAAGTGCAAGCCAGCCAACAGGGCAAAATGAAACATGATCTGCTTCAGTGTGGGGGAAAAAAAGCCCAAAACTGAGCCTGTGCCTTAAAGTAGATAAATCTTTAAGAGGTATGGAAATCTGAAAAGAGGCATGTTTCATGTGCTCTTAATGTAGATTTTGCCTATCCTGGGAGATTTGGTGGTGACCGAAGCTTTGAACTTTGGCTTTGGTTTTAAAAACATTCTTGTGCTTGGGCTGATTTTCAGTCATGCAACAAGTCCAGCTCTGGGGCTCCTGGCATGGGATCAAAAACTCCAAAAGAAATGAGACGTGAAGCTACAATCTTGTACAAAATTCACTCTGCCAATTCAATTTTGCCAATAAAACCTGACAGTCAGCATTCCAGAGACAAGCTTTGTGCTCGACCACAGCAGGCCTGGGTGGTGGTTGGCGTAACAGCAATGACATCTACATATCCCATACTCTGTCTCCTTTGGTGAAAAAGGCACTGGACTAATTTGGATTTTGCAAGGAGGGTTAGTTATCGGGGTTGCACAAATCCAATATGAATGGCGGTGGAAAGGTGGTCTCGTTGTGTCAGTAATGATGGACAAATAACTAGGAGCAGACTTACGGTTCCTGGGGTCTGCTCTTGCATGGATGTTTTCGCAGTTAGCAAAACCATCATGAGGCAGTTTGACCCTTAGTGTTTCCCTGCCTGGCCCAATCAAGCCTTCCCTTCTTGCGCTGCAGGTCATCACGCCAGTTCTGCCAATTCAAGAATCCACTACAAGGTACATAGAGGCACCTCTAACAGTGGTCGCTTATTGATGTATTCATATCTAACTAAAACCACTTAATTTAAAAATACATATTAAAGCATTTATTTTTAATTTTAAAAGCTCAAACCTACAGCACCTCGAGCCACTATAGGGGAAAGTATCTGCTGTCATGCTCCTCCTCCTCTCCCCACATTGCCCAGCTCTGTGCTCTCCCAGCCTCGTGCTCCAGCACTTACCGCTTTTGCTTCTGTGAGCGGCTGTGACTAACTCAACAAAAGCTACCCAATTGGGCTAGCTTTCTACTGCCCTAGTGCATCACAGCAGCTCTGACAACCAGACAGATGAGCAGCCCTCCCCAGTATCTCGGGGAGCTGTGCCTGTAGTGTGCAGGCTCCTCTTTCAGCCAAACTAGACTGAGAGTGAGTCCCTTCCCTCAGCATTCCCATTTCCATTCCTCCCACTCGTGTTCAACGTAGCCATCAACCCCCCATCTAACAAGTCATTTTGGTTCCCTGGTGTGAAGGAACTCTATTCTTTGCTGTTGCCAAATGAGTTTTTGGTCAGAGAAGCCACTGTGACTCATGCGGTGGCCACACCATAGCTACTTTCAAGGCAAGGGGAGCAGAGGCAGCACGTACCTGAAGTGCAACTCTCCTTAAAAGGCATAGCTCCCACCCAGTCGTCTCAACCTAATTTTAGCACTGCTGTGGTCCCTGGCTCGTTCCTGCCCATAGCTATGCATTTTTGTCCTTTGGTTTGTGCCAGCACTGATGCTCATCCCGCCCAGCACCATTCCAGCCTGCTAAGCTGGAAGAAAACTATTCTCTTACTTTTTTGAATGGCTTTGCTGCAGGTTTAGCAGGCTGGACTAGGTTACCTTGTGGATTACAGAAGGGGAGTGAGGAGGGGCAGGGCAGCCCTGGTTCAGACCAGCTGCAGTCGCTGTGAGAGCTCAGCTAGAACCTGAGCCTGCAGTGAGTTTGCAACGAACGATGACACTCAGGATTTACCCCCTTCAAGTCGAGGGGGATGTTAGCTCTGAATCTGCACGGCGGTAATACAGATAAGCTCTCTGGCTGCTGGTAGTTTTATTAGAAACATCCATCTAATAGGATAATCCCTAACTCAAACAGCTCTCCCCAGGGTCAGAAGCCACAACTATGCTTAGCCCATACAGAAAAACCTCAGGTTTTCTCCACAACAGCTTCCTGTAAATGTCACACATTTGTCAACACAAAAATCTGCTGGATATTGAAAACAGAGAATGTGGAGACAGTATGAAATTGAATATAATTTAAAACAAATAACACAGGGACTACCACCAAGTGTACTATTGACTTTTATACACAACCAAGTGAAACCCACTGGACTTTTTCCTGTTTAAATGAAGCTGCCACATAATTTTGAGTCTGCTGCCCTCAATGCTACACATTTTAGGAATGTGGGAAGAGACTTGGGCTCCATCTTGGCACAGATTGCAAGTGATCTTACTGAAAACCCAAATTCAAGCACAGTAAAGGACTGATTAAATACAAAGGGGAAAAAAAAATTTTAAAAAACCCCCAAACAAACAAATAAATCAGGCCCAAATATTCTTTAAGAGCAACCGGAGATGAGAAAACGGAAAGTAAGGGACAGATAACCGATGAATAAAATGTCTTCCTGAAATACTGGGAGTTTTAAAACAAGACTGTTTCATAGGAGTATTAGAAACAAAGCAGAAGCAAGTTGGAAACAGCAAGTGACGTTGTCCCGCCTGTTTTATTTTCACTGAGCAAAAGTGCAGAAAGTAAACAAAAAGTACAGAGAAAGAATGCAAAGGTTAGTTCAAAATGCTTTTAGCTTTAAATTATCAGCAGCACATTGTCCAGAAGCTTTAACTTCGTATGTGTCTCTCTGATCAAGGGAGGCTTTTTTTTTTTTCTTTTTTTGAGTGATCCAAAATTCTGTCTCTATTTGCATCATTGCTTTGTGTGTTATTCTGACACTTTGCTCAGCATGTGCTTGCCTTTCTAACACACCAGGGCAGCCAGAGCAATGGACAACTCAGTAGCACTAAAAGAGAGGAAAAACCACTCCAGAACTACATGGCAGGGATGAGTAAGCGAGCCTTCCTGGTTGTTGATCTGTGATATACTCAGCAATTCCAGCAGAGGAAATATTTATTTTAGGAGGGTGCGTAGCTTCCGCTGGGTTTTCACTCCAGCACTAAAACCTAGTGCTGAAAGCTTTAATGATCAGATGATTTTCTTTCCCCTTTGAGTCACAGCAGTGACTTTTGCTGTGTGCTTTACCTACTTAAGCAAACAGTGAGTGCTATTTGTTGTATTTCAGGGTCTGAGCAGGAAATTTCTCGCAACGTGCAGTGACAGCGCAAAACGCTCATCTCCCTCGCAAGTTAGCAACATGGATAAATAGCAGAGCAGATTGGCTGGGTCACAGGTAGGCGACCTCCCCTCCTCCAATAAAATCTGCCTTCCTAGGCTGGGTCACTGGAATCCTAACACTGCTGTTAGGCCAAGAGCAGAGATCCTCATGCCTGTGGTATTTGCTCAGAGGGCATGACCACTTTGGGCAAGTCTTTCATGTGAGTCAGCTTTAGCTGATCCATGGGAAAATTCCTTTGTGTTGTCAGGCAGGGTTTGCTCACAGTTTCAAAGGATAATCCGACTGAAAGGAAAATGCATCTAAATTTTAGCATATTTTGGTCCACTCTTCAATTAAACCTGGTGCAAAGCAAAGGATGCTCAGTTTTCTTTGCAGGTCAGTTTTAATAAGGACAGCCCTCAGTAAGGAACCTGGGCTTTCTGAAATCCCTCTCACTGGATACTACGTCATCTCTGACCGCGTCAAATGTCATGTGTGCAAATACCATCGAAACAGATTCAGAAGAAAAGTGTAAGTTCTGACTATGCTGCCCGGAGAAAGTAAATTAAAGAACTAATCCCGCAAACATTTATTCATTTGGCTACCCTGTGTGTCCTGTCAGGTTCTTTATTCACCAAAGAAGAGGTGGCAGAGTCGGGGCAATATCAGGGCAGACCTCCTTCGACTCCCCTTCCATTTCCCTGCATGAGGAGCATCCAGAAGCCTCCACTCCCCCATCTCTGTGGAAGAGCTGATCATTCAGGACTGGCCAAGGACACTGGAAATCCTTGTGTCATTTTATTGCCCAGTCAATGGCTGCGACAGTCAGGTTGCCATCAGTTGAATTCACTGATGATAAATGTGAGGCCAAGGACTATGTACAGCATGAGTAAAAATGGCAGAATACAGGCTTACCTTCTCTTTACAGACTCTGTGGTAATACACACCTTGTCCGTCCTTGGGGTCCTAGGCACTACTCCCATGTAAAAAAATGATGGTCACTGCACAATGGTAAACCTGTTCTGGGTGCTCAGAGCCATTCTGCACTGTATCTGCAGCCTTGCTGAATTCTCTTCTAGTGCAGTTATTGTGTCCCTAAAAAAGCCCCATTCATTTTCCATGATGCCTCACACATGGACAAGGCCAGGAACTAGAGGGCATTTGCCTGTGGGTCGGCAGAGAAGTTCTGCTCTTCTGACATAAAGGAGTTGAGGACATCTGCAGGGAGTGAAGAGCTTGCAAACTGGATGCATGGGCACAGTAGTTTAGTCCCAGACCTTTGGCTGGTATGAATTGTCGTACCCTATTCACTTCAGTGGACAAAGCTGTGTTGTTCTATGCCAACTGAGAAGGGCAATATAATGTATCATAATCACTCAGCCATCAGTCATGTCAAGAAATAAGTTGCTAATCACACTTTTTTTTTCCAGTGCAAGTTGCCAGTCCTTTTTTTATGAAGATAACCTTCAAAATGCCTTCAAACTCGCTACTGTTGAAAGTCTGTCAAGGTGAGCTTTCTTACAGAAATCAGGTTAGTCACAGCTTCTCTTACCCCTTCTCACAGCAGACTCTGAATCTTCAGAAGCTCAAAAGCACAAGATCCACAGTCTGAATCACAGTCAAGTCCTCGCATCCTCATGAAGTGAAGATGGTTCAGGGATCTGGGTGCTGATCTGAAGATGCATCGCTCTGTTACTGGACCCCAACCACAGCATTGGACAAGTCACTCCAGGCTGACATGTGGAAGAAGTTAGCACAGCTCAACAAGTTACTGAACACCCACTGAGCTCTAAGGAAAAGCATTATTTTTAAAACCTCCTCCACTGGAACATCAACATTTCACCTTGTGCTTGCAGGGAGCTCTTCCTGATGCAGTAAGTCACATGTAAGGTGAACCCTGTGGGAAGATTTCTGATGGCCTGCAAATACAGAGAGAGTGGAAATCCCACTAGATGTCCCTCTGCCCCTTCATGCACTTGCCTAGCCTTAACATTATGAACTGTCGCAGCTGTGTTCAGGTGCTGGACCTGTAAAATGGGATCAGTAGACACTTTCCTGTTACATGGAGCTTAAGGAAGGAGCAATACAAAACCAGGAGATGTTTGGATACTGCAGCTCCTGTATATGCCTGATGTCTGATGGCTACCCTTGCAAACAACTACAAAGTACTAGATTCTGCTACAGTTGTTTCTCAGAAGAATGTCCCTGCAGTTTCTCTTGTCTGATACCAACAGTAGTATTTGCAAAGAAGGAGGAACAGCCTCTGGTCCTCTGGTGCCATAGAGGATGTCCTGATGGGTGCTGGAACCCTCTGTATGACCAAATACAATATTTGGTATCCAGATCTTCTGAGTATATATGCTGAGTATAAAGACTTCAGTGTCTGCTAGTATTTTCACTGTTTAACAAAGGTTTTATGAAAATCCATTTCAACTTCTAGGCTGTTTATGAAGAATTTCTTGTGGCTACTATTTGCATACTTGCTGTTCCCACAGATGTTTGCTAAGACTTTGTGTGTGTGTGTGTATGTCTGTTACTTGTTACAGTGTGAAGAACATGAAAAGTAAATACAGGGAGAAATTCAGGGCATAACTGCCTTCAATACAAGGTACCGGAAAATTGTTTGGAGTTAGTGTGTCATATGTACAGAGATTTCCAGAGGTGCTCCCTATAAACTGGTGAAAGTCCTAGTCTTACAGAGGCTCCTATACAACCAGTCGAATATCCCATATGCTCAAACCCTTCTAATTGCATGAGGCTCCTCTGAGGTCAGTTGAGCTATCATTTCTGTACCATGGCCCATCCCTTCAGATTTCAGAAGATGACTGAGTCGGTCCCAAAGTGTATAGGCATCTAAAACTCATTGAAATTGCTGACAGTTATACACTTAGCCACTCTAAAGGATCAGGGGTTTGGATAGTGTATCAGGTGGAAGAGGACACAACATTCACATTCACAAACAAGAACAGTAGATGATAATATGACAGTTAACTTTGGGATTATCCCAAAGAATCAGGATCAAAGTCACATAAACTAGAGTTGCACAACAAATGAATTTGCGAAGCAGCAGGGGAAAGACCCCTAAACAAATCAACATTTGCTGAACCAGATACGGCTGTAGAACCAGCATTAGATTCTCATGCACGAGTCATGGGGCACTCTTCTGTGAGAATCAGACTCAAATTTCTTTTTCACAGCATTTTTCTGAAGTGCTGATGGAGTAGGCAGAGTATCTGGAAGCTGTCGTGAAGTTCTACAACTGTTCAGCAAAAACTGGAAATTA
This sequence comes from Chionis minor, assembly GCA_013398295.1. Taxonomy (NCBI): domain Eukaryota; kingdom Metazoa; phylum Chordata; class Aves; order Charadriiformes; family Chionidae; genus Chionis; species Chionis minor. The sequence goes on from VZSF01010994.1 coordinate 1,630,059, forward strand.
CTAAGCCGGAGAACATTTGCCTTGTATCTCAGAAACTAAGCTCAGCTCTTCTGAGATAGTATCCCCCATAAGAGCCATCTCTGCAGCAATCGCCATGTACTTCAAGAACATGTGTTCTGGGCTCTAATGCTGATCTATACAGCTTTGAATTCTTGGTCTTGCACTGCCTATGTCCTCCTTTGGTAGTCATCCTTGGCCATCTTATATGGCCAGTTCTCTGATTTCATCCAGCTGTCCCCTAAGCCCTGTTCTGCAGCTGAAGGGAGAAGCTCACATCCAACGTTCCTCCCTCCACCACTGGAGTCCAGCACCCAAATATTTGGCATCTTTGGCTCCTCTGGAAGTGAACATAGGCTTCCTCTAAAGTCAGAGGAATTATAGGATTAGAGGACAGACAATTAAATACCTAATCATCTAACTGTCTTGTATTCTGAATAACTTGATTGTTTCATGGAAAGATAACATGTGGTCATACAACTGTAAGTTGTATCATAATGCATATTCATGGAGATGGGGTGAGAAAGGCTGGTGTCTGTAGTCTCGACTCTAACATTTCCCGTCTTTTGAATGGAGGCACTCTTTAGACAAGATGTTTTCCATGATAACTATTATTTGCTTACTTAATTCCTTATTGAAGGGACCCATCTCTTTTTGCTGATTTTACATCACCTATTGCACTTCCGATGACTGATGAAAATTATTTGGAAGTGACCTTAGTGTGATTATGAAAACACAATATAGCTTGCCTACTAATACTGTGAACAAGGATGTATTAGATATACTATTCATCTGTTTCATCTTTGATACATGTAATAATTTCTGTGTGATTTTTTCAGGCTTAAGAACTACTAGTAGCACACTTTCCCCAGTGAATAAGCCAGGTAATCCAACCTGCCCTCACAAACATATTAAGTGCAATTAAAGCTAAAGGGTGTTTACAGATATGTGCTTACTAGTGTTTCTGATACCAGGGCTAAGAATAATTTGCATAGGAGATAGGATCCAGTGCTCAAGTTCGGGCCTGTAGAGCACATGACTTTTGCCTTTAGTTTTGAAAGCAGGGATTGCTTTCTGGGGTACTGGGATTACTTTCACAGAGGCTGGGAATGTTCTTGAAAGTAAAAGAGCCACCTGTCTGCCAATAACCACCTTCTTTTTGAGACACTGTTTATGCTACAGTACTGTCCCAAATCTTCACTAAAAGGCAGAGCCTTAGTCTCCTGGACCCATTAGTGAAAATGAGACCTGGGAGGCAGGGCAAGTAGTCGGCAGGGCAGGAATTCAGAGGGCAGGGAAAAAGCCATCCCAGCACCTCTGAGGGAGACAAAGGAGAACAAAGCAATGGGATGGGGAGTCTCCATTGTGAGGCCTCTCCACTGAAGGGCTGTAGCCAGCGTCCTGAGCTTGCCACTCGTTTTTTGGCATATCCTTCTCTTCCTGAAAAACTCCGCAGAACTGCTGTATCAAGTCATTGAATGACCTGCTTGCAGATCACTGTGCCTTCTGCAAGGTACCTGACCTCGCAAAGGCATGTCTGCAATAGCTGAAAATAGTGTCCAGTTCACCTGTGTAGAAGGGTATAGAGCAGAAGACTCTACCCCAGCAAGATTCTGGCACTAAAAAAGAGCTTTCTGAAAGTCGGGAGCATTTTTCTTTCCCCCTTGCTTTTCACTTAGATTGCAGCTTGGGCTTTTCCAGCAATGGCTGGGAGCCAAATTCCCTAAAACTGCTAGAAAGGCAGTTCTGATACTATTTACAGCATAACTGGAAGCCAGAATTAGCAGATATCTCATGAGTAAGCTCATTCTCATGGGACTGCTGGTCCAACTTTGCACACGGGAGGAGACAGAAATGTTATGGCAGGACCATGTTAAGCTCCATACAAATATTACATGCCTGGACCAGCGTATTGCTTTAAACGGAAATATTTTAATAAAAGGTGTGCCAGCATCCAAGAAATAGAAGTGAGGGAGTTCCCTAACAACTAGGTTATCTCATGTTCTGGCAGGGAGAGCCTTTCAAAGCCACTTGGCTATGTACTACACACAGATGCAGCCAGAAAACAAGATGTTTATGGGCTGCTTTTGGTAAGGCAGTCCCTTTCCATGAGATGAGAGATGTGGTTTTGATTTGTCCCATTTTTTCCTAAACAGACCTTTTCCTTTCTCTAGATGACTATTTAGTTATTGGGCTATGAGGAACAAAGAAGACATATCCCAAAAAACTCAGTCCATTGGACTTCTACTGCATGCCAGCTTTTCTGAGGATCCCTCTGGTTTGGACTCAGAAGTAAGACAGGTTGAAGTAAGACAGTTTGGAGTGAAAAGCCCATCCCAGGAAGGAGAACAGGCATGATGACAGCTTCAGGATGTGGGAGTTTGCTGCATGGCCCAATACACAAACTTTAGTGCCAAGGGGACTTTAACCAAGCAACACACCTGGAGAGCTAAGGTGCAATAAGAATGAGTATTTCAGAGTCTCAGGGTGCCCAGCATTGGACTTGAGGACAAATAAACACATTTTATGGTTTTAGACCCATGTGTACTTCTCTTTTCCAGTTTCTGGATTTGCAGATCAGTATCTGCATTTTGTCCCACTTTAATTTCGGGTAGTAAAAGTTAATGCAACACAATTATTCTAGGTGAACTCCTGATCTAAATTATTGCTTTCTTTAATCTGAAAACACAAGATAAACCTAAATTCATAAGAGCTTCTTCTTGCTAAATAGATACTTATTTGATGATTCACCAACACTCAAGGTTCTCATGTCAAACTTTAAAGCAATTTGAAATTATGAGTTATAAACTAAAATGGTATGGAAAAGTCAAGAGGCACAGAGAACTTCATGGGCCTTCCTCAACAGCAGCAGCAGCACTTCCATTTCAGTGGTTTAGCCCTAACTTTTAAATTGTGTTCAATGAAGAGGGTCTTTTTATTACTGTTTTTGTCAGAATGAAAGATCTGTTCCTATGCCTACTAGAGGCAAGGGCAAATTTTTATTTTTTTTTAATATATGTTTAAGAGCAGGATCAAACCTCTATTTATTTATACACCAATTAAAAAGTTCCATATTTCCAGCTGGGAAAATGCTGTCAGACCAAATTTGTTACGTACTGTACATTTTATTTTTGGAGCAGGGAGCGAACATTAAGTTGAGAGATTTTTTTCCCAGCAGAAAAGATATAGCGAATGTTTTTAGACATTCCTGGAATTAGATCAAGTTTTGAACTGGAGGCAAAATAAAGTGGCTCACATCATGAAAAAAAAGAAAAAAAAGAAAAAATGAAAAGCAGAACTTGTGCAATTATGTTAAGTACGCTACTAGTAGCAGCAGTTATCTTCATTGTTATTTATTGACCGATACCTATCTTAATTGGCATTCATGAGGTAAGATTGATTTACATCTACCTGAGAGACAGACCTCTGTGTTTTCAGGAAAAACGTGGCAATTTTTCAGCAAATCCTCACTCAATGTTTCCAGCACATCAGTTTGAATTCTGCATCTCCCTCATGCTTGGTCTTCATAGTAGTCAATACAGTGAACTTTTTATGCAAAAGCTTTTCTGTTGAAGGGTAAATTCTAAGCAAATGTTGCAGAATAGTTCCGTGAACCAGCTGGAATGCACATTTGTGATTTGCTTTAGAAACCTAACTGCAGAATTTACATTCCTTAGGGAATGGGAACATTAGCTCTGATGACATTTTTCCAGTAAAACAGCTTGAAGTTCAAGTATTTGCAGCAAAATGTTTCTGTTGACCATTGGGATATGTGTGTGGATTACTACACTGATGCAAATAAATTTTTAAAAAGTCAATGAGATAATTGCTAGAGCTAGTCAGAAAAGAAGAATTCCATTCCACATCTAAGATGAAATTGGCACCATCGAGAAAAAGGCTTTATACATGAGTGAAACTGCATTTCCCAACACAGACCGAAACTCAGCAAAACTAGATGATCACCATTTGCAAGTCAAAGGTTCATGAATTAAACTATTTCTTTTACCTTAGTTAGTCTTATGTTATTGGACATAACACTCAAATGATGCTTTTTGAATCACATTCTTGAAGGAGTTTTCTCAGACTGAAACAGCTGTCTGGCGTGTCTGTTTTGAGGTTGGGACATGAATGAAATGAGGTAGCAAAAGGAAGGGTTTTTACAGTATACATACCCCTTTTAAAAAAGCAAACAGTTGCTTAATTTTCTAGTTTGTGCTTATGGAAATGGTAAAAGCAGCGTGATCTAGAAGCTCCACAAACTTTTTGTACCCTGGGGTGAATGCAGCATCAAAAGGGCAGTAAAGGCATCATGTGGTGTGGGACTACCTGATGTATAAGCAAGTGCACAGAGGGAGGGATACCCAAAGCTTTTTATAACACCTACAGTAAACTCATGCCTCTGGCTAATACTTCATTAAACTTGATACGTTGGACCACCACAGAAAGAACTTGATGTAGTAAGATTCTGATGAACTCCCCTATTACTAGTTGGAAATGTTGGGACTAGTGAAACTTGACCAAAAAAGAGAACCTTTCATTTTCCTCAGTTAGTGATGCTGAGAAGTGAAAACTTCCAGCCAAAGCACAGACAGCAGGACTCTTCAAAAGCAGCTCATGCTCAATCAAAAACAAGTTCTGAAGGAAGATTTTGGACATGCAACCGGCACGAGTATTTGTGTGTATTACATCTGTGCTAGTAACACAGCTTAAATGCAATGGGTTCATTCTGCTCCCCTGCCCAATAAAATTCCCAGAATTACACCTTCAGAATTACATTGGTATGAAAGCAAAATCCAGCCTTGCAGTTGTGGTCTGCTTGCGCATTCTCACTGTGTAGGAGATGGTACTACTCCACCACCAGTACTTTAGCAGGTTAGCAGAAAGAAGGCAGTACACCCAAGAATGTATTTATTATGACAAAATATAAGTCTTGGCTAGTTTTTATTATTCCAAAAGCAAAAGCAGGTCATGCTTTCTTTTTAATGCAAGAAGAATATTTTGTTCAAAAAATGTTAACAAAATTACGTGTTTGGGATTCTAAACTTCTATGAATACTTACCTTTTCCCAGACTGAGACAGGAAAATATCCTCAAAAAAGTAAGCTTTGGAAAGCTGTAAACATCTGAAATCAACATGTTTTAACAGATCACTGCAGTTTGTAATGACAGTAGACCCAAAAGATATTTGCTACACTCAGGACAAAAACCCAATCCCATCTCAGTTCAGTATACCAGATTATTTTTTATCTTTTCTTTAAAATCTCCATTGGTTACTTGCTTTGGCAACCTGAGAAAATCTTTACAGCACACTTATCCTGGCCCCTGCTATTTTTTCCCCAAAATCTTAAATTTCTTTTGTAGGAAGTATGAACTGCTGGTGTAAGGCGGAGGAAGAGGAGCAGGTTTGCTTGGATTCTGTCTGTGTCACTTGGTCTCTGAAGTTCTAATCAGTTCTTGATATTATTGTGTTTTGTCAGTGCCAGACATCTTAGTTGACTGATTTTACTAAAGCTAACCTAACTGTGTGGTCTGTAACTGACCAAACACCCTTGTGTTGGATCACTGGGACTGCATTAAAAAAAAATTAAAAGCAGCATGAAAACTTGCTCATTAGCTTGTCTCAAAGTCTAGCTCAGAGTCTGAGTGAGAACTTGACTCTGCTGCTTTGCAACACGAAAGAGAAGAATTTATTGTTTGTGATTTGATATAAGCACTGCTCAAAAGGAGGCAGTGGAAAAGTTGCTTAAATATCCCGACCTGCTAATATGTTGATCCTGCACTGCGCTGTGCTCTCCCCCTGCCATCTGTTCGGTGAGGAGTCAGAGCACCGCAAGAGTTCTTCGTTTCAGCCTGCCAGATCGAAAGACACTTTTATCTGGGAGAAACATGCCCTCGGGGGAAATGCTAAGAGATAAGCCTTCTGCTAAGACGGTGCTTGCTCACACGCTGGCATCGTGGACAACATTCAGGAGCACTGAAGAAAAGTGGGATTAGCGTAAAACTGCTGACACGTGTTTGAATCAGGCGTATACAAGACTGTTGGTCAAATAGCACATTGCCTAAATTTGCATCTATTCCAGGTGCATGCCATGATCGGTCTCCACAGGGGGTAGGGCCGAGCCAAAGGGAAGCAGATCATAGAGTTCGCTTTTGATATCCACGGATTTGATTGCAAAGCCACACACGAGCATGACCTTAGACTACCATATGGACAGGGCATCTCTATGAGGGAGATTCATCTTCACATCCTGGGTGAGCAAACAGAACACCAGGAAAGGATGCCAGCGCAGGAAGCCAAAGACTTCCTCAACCAAGAGTGTCTACAGGGGTGGCTGCTTCCATCATGCTGTCTCAGACTCAAAGGACAAATATTGGGCAAGGACAGCTATTGCTAGAGCTGTAGCAAAACTGGTTGAGAGCCAGAGTGGGTTGCTTGTGTCCATCCCACCATTTCCCATGCAGGTTTGTGGAAGCAGTAGGACAGGTGTTACCTTTGCAGCCATGCAATCCCTTGCTAGGCCCCAGTACACACCCCCGGGGTCTGGCTGCCTGTGCTCAAGGACATCTCAGCTGTGGAGCAGCTGTGTGACCTTGGGTCTGACTGCTGAGAAAGACCTGTGTGGGAAAAAGCTGGGGGAAGCCTCACTGGGAGCCTCTCCTCTTCCCTTGGGAGCCGTCTTTAAGCTCAGGCTCTCAGTCTTGGTCCTTGCCTGAGCTACATGGCAGCTGTGCCGGTGCTGGCTGTGCACCTCAATGATCTGGACCATACTTGGATCCTGCCTCATCGCTACAGACCTGTCTGGACATCACTGAGCTGCTGGCTGCTGCTGTTCACCTGCCTTTCAGGTCCTGTGACTCTTCCTGTTCAGGTGCTGCAGGACTGCACCCTGGTTGGTGACACACCACCCTGCCTGCCTTGTGGCCACCATCAGCTCCCAGATTGCCTTCCCATGGGGAGAATTCCTCTCCTGCTGCTCCCTGATGCCCCTAAACTGTCTTTGTAGCTGCCTGCTTTACTGCATCAGCCAATGGCAAGGACTCGTGACAGAGAATAGCTAAGCCAGGTTTATTTTTCACTGATTTAAATCCACCAGATTTAGGGACCTGTTTCTGATGCACGGTAACCAGATGAGAACCACTGCATGTACATTAAGGGTGGGAAAGGTTTGCTCATTTGTTTTCTCTACCAGTAAAACAGTGTTGTTCCTCTGGTGTATTCTCCAGAGATGTGTCCTGCTCATCTTCACGTGACTGAGGGACTGGAAATTTTGTTGTTTCCTAGGACAACTGTCATATAGCCTAAAAAAAGTCTTAGCGCTAGGAAATACTAAGAAAGAAAGCATCTTCTGGGGAAAAAAAAAAAAAAGTAATCAGAAGCTTGTGAATGGAGCTGCTGACCCAGTAACAGTTTCAGTGTTAAGCTGGGCAATGTTCATTAACTCTGTGACCCACAGACCATGGAAAGTGCAGCCCATAGAAATCTCAGAAAAAACAACCAACATGTTCCAGGGACCAGCAGAAAAGCCCAGCTCTCACACTGCCAAATGCAAGAGGACTACCGAAAGCTGTAGGATCTAGAATATCTGAGTTGATATGTCTGTATATTCCCATCCCTCTAAAGATTCAGTATGGGCTCCTAAGCAGCTCGGGGAGGACCTCCACGGATCTACCTGTTGCCTCACGATTTGTTGAAATTGTGGTAAAGATGTATTTTGGGTGACATTTCATGGATGTTCATAAAGACAGATTGCTCTTTTGGGAGAAATATCTTTGTGTAGTTCATGAAGACCTGATCTTCAATGAATTTTTCTGTGGTTAGACATGCATAAAAGGTCACTATAACAAAAAAACAAAGTCCCATGCAACCACTTATTTTCCCGTTTCAGTGACCAAACCAACCTGACACTGTTGTCCCCTAATATCCTTCCCCTTTTAAGGCTGTACATTTATTATCTACTACAAGCACAGTATTTTTTAAGCATTATTGCAGAAAGAAAGAGAGAAAAAAGATCATTCTTTTAAAGGCAATGCAGTGCCTGCCTAGAAACCCCTCATGCGGTTCCTGTCCAAGTGTTGGAGGGTATGTTTCTTTAAGGTTGGTTATGTGTTCATGTAACAGGGCAAGTGCATATGTGAAACAAGCTTTTGCTGAAGCTTTAAGTCTGCAGGGGAATTTTCTAATGATCGTTTTTAGTTAATAGGCACAAGTTGTTACCCTGAGCTGGGAAAGCCTTTTTTTGTGTGTGCCAATTCCACCCCCTCTTTTTTTTTTTTTTTTTTTGTCATGGATTTAGTTCCCACAGCTAATGCACCTAATAATGAGACTGGGCAAGCAAATGCCAGTGTAATGATACAGAGCTTGTTTGGCCCTGACAAAGAACACAGAGAGCGGCTGGATGGCCTAAAGGACAGGCCAAGGGCTTTATTCATCCCAAGTGATCTCTTGCCTTGCATGCCACCGAATCCCACAGAAGGAAGCCTGCACGGCCGGGCTGCACCTCAGGATGGGAGAGATGTCCAGCAGGGACTCAGCTGTGCCCCACAATGCCCTCTGAGCCCCTGTCATGGGTCTTTTCACTAACTGGGGGTCAAAACAGAGAAACAATCAAGGGTTAAGCCCTTGACTGAGTATTTTAATCACTGTTTCCTAACACACATACACACCAACCAGTTACACAAAGGGAAAACATCCTTTAAAACTTACCAGGACCTTGCTTAGCCCCAGCTTGCCCAGCTTCAGTGGAAAACAGGGGGTGGTATTCTGTCCTCTTAACTAGCATTTTTCCCTTTGGTGTTTTTTCTCTCCCCTTCTCCTCCTTTTTCAGGCTGAGTTAATAAACACCTAGCAACTTACTCCATGGCGTCTGTGTGCAAACAGCTCCCACTGAGCCAGTGAAAACTACTCCTGCAAGAATTCGATTAGAGCCTTTTCCACCTCGGCCTCCCAGAGCACTCCACAAAGGAAGGTGGTGTTCTGGCGTACAGTCCTTTTCACACATCAGGCCACCCCAAATCCCACTTCAGCCACTGATGGGACATGAATCAAGCCTCCTACCTCCCAGCTGTCCTCTATTCTATGGCATGGTGTCAGTTTTGCATTCGTCACAGCCCACCAAATCCTCCTCAACTCAAGGAGCTCCGCGCGTCCAAGAAGAGCAAGTTAAAATCATTGTGGGCGCAGGGCTGGTAGAAGACAAAAGCTTAGTTGTGTCCTAGAAGACCCCATTAGGACTCTTTTTCTTTAAATGAGACCAAAACAGAGGAAATTATTATGGGTTAAGCCTTGAGGTGATAATTAGAAATATTTTGTAGTGCATAAAATATTTTCTAAATAGTATGTTTTCCCATAGATAACATTTTTTCTGAAAAAAAAAAAAAATCCAGAAAAATTACCTGCTATTTTAAGAAAAAAGAAGGAAAGCCCCCAAATTTGTTTCAGCATCTGTAGATCTTCTTTCAAGAAGGAGAATGATCAGAAAAAAGTCCGCCTGATACTCTCGTTTTTGTTCTAACAATGTATTTTGTAGGAGTAAGCAACATCTTTTTAAAGTAGCTCTGTGGATAAGTAATTTGAGAGAAACCATTTACTCTGATGTATTTTCCTGCTTACAGAATACCTGCCAGAAAATGGCCACATTCTCCATAATGTACAAAAATATTCAACACTGAGATTTTTTAATAAATCATGTACTATTGCATTGCTTTAAACAGGTTTCTCTCTTTGCTAGAGGAAATAAGTTGCTTTGGCGTAATTGGTCAGCTGAACCTGTGGCATGTGTTTCTTGTCCCCAGCTGGATGACCATGTTCCCCCTATGAACATAAATGTTCATACATAAAAATACTGACCTATCTAAGGTTGAAATCTGTATAGACTGGTTGTTTGTGATAAATAAACTTAACCATGTGAATGCTCACGGAAAGCTGAAATGAGTGGAATATTAGTACAGCTGAAGCAAATTAATGTAGAGATTTTAATGAGTGCTCATGGAGAAATATTTGCAGAACCAGTTTGATCTGAAAGTATCCGGTGAAATGCTTCTATGTACAATCAGTGCTTGACACATCAACAGGACCTCTGTAAAACTGCCTTGCACACTAATTATGATTTTGTTATCAGGCATAGGATAAATGCCATTACACAGACACATTAGGTTCTTTGCTTCTCTGTGAAGAAAACCACTAATTCAAGCATTGCCTGTGGTTATGACAGCATGTAGATTGTACACGAGGTTATGGATTCTGCTTTGCTACTGCATGCTTTAGAAGGAAGCTCTCAAGAAACAATAGTCTGGGTTAGAGGTAGTATTTGAGGTGTAGCGTTATTATTTTTTTAATCAGAGCCTTTTACTGTACACTATAAAAACCCCTATTAGCATTTTCTTTTCAGACGCTTTTCTGCACCACAGCTGCTATGACTCTGCAGTCAGGAAAGCAGAACTGGTGTGACTGCAATTCAGGAAAGAAGTTGAAAAGAGAGAAGAAAAAAAATAAGGCTTTCTAAGACAGCTAGAAGAAAGCATGCCAATTAAATTTTTAAAGAGAGACAGAGGGTGGGAAGAAAACAAGAGCTACAAAGCTGGAGGAACCTGGGGAAAGTGCGGGAGGGGAGAGGGGAAGGAGCACAAGAGAACCATAGAAATGAGAAATGGAATGAAGGATGAAGAGAGGAAAGTAAGGCACTGTACAGCAGCAGTGCACACATCGAATCCAAGAACTGAGGGTGAAGATGGAAAGGAGGGCCAGAAGAAGACATATGATGAAACAAGGAAGGAAAGGTCCATGCAAGGAAAGAAAGGAGAAGAGAGAAAGCAGAGAGGAAAGTGACCAGGACAAGAATCCTTTTTTAGAGCAGTGTTGTCTTACTGGGCAGGGAGGCAGGGAACATGTGAGAACTGATATGCAATATGTGTTAATAATGCCATTGGTTCCATACTTGTGCTCAGCCTATGTACTTCATTGCAAACTTAAGTGATCAAAAGTCATTTAAGATGCCTTGCTTGGATTTGGTAGCATGCTTCTGAAAAGGCAACCTAATATTAACAGCACTTTACTGAAACGACCACCAGAAGACTCATCCTTCATCATTATCATATTAGAGTGAGTACAATGGTGTATGCCAAGAACATACCAATGTTAATATTATTTCAGAAAATGCTAAATAATTTGCTACAATCTATTAGGCTGGTAAAATGGAGAAACATAGCTCATTCTCTGCTTAGGACAAGCCTCATATATTATTCAACACAGTTAGATGCTTAACTTTACTCACAAATAATTTAATCAAAGAGGATGTGATTTCTTGTGCCTATAATGCTAAGCACATACAGAAAGCTTTGCCAAGTCAAAACTTAGACTTCCTGCCACCAAATCAGCCACTTTCGATTAAAACTTTCGGAACTACAGATTAACCCTCAGGCATTAAATGATGGATGACATACAAATACTCATTTTCCTAACTATGTGCTGTTACTTCAGTAAGAAAGTCTCGGAAGTTAGAGATGATAAAAATAAGACTAGAAGCTTACTGATGTTGGCAAGCTTCACAGTTGTACTCAAAGCTAAGGAAGGATGGAGCTTTGCTTCATCTTCTGGTGATTAAGGAGCAACATCAAAAGTAAGAGAATAAATATATGCCAGGAACCATCCCCTACAGACATACACATTTCCAACTGCTGAATTAAAATACAAAGTTCCATTCTTAAAATTCTCTAACATACTACAGATTTTAAATTCTAATAAAAATCAGAGATTTGGTCCTTTTCCTCTACTTTGTTTTCAGGAATATAATTGACACCCAGAAATTCTGTTCTCCATGTGTACTGTCCATTTTACTCGATCATTACCTTGGTACTACAAAGGAACTTGATACTAAGCCTTTGGCTGTGATTGTTTAAGCTAAATTTTTCAGGCATGTAGGCGCTTAAAAACAAAAGTGTACATTAGTAGGATCTAGAAAACCCTGTCAAGGAGGGATCATCAAAAATTATGTTCCTTCCCTTCAAAAGAACCCAAAGCCAAACATGTGAAGAAGTCTGTGCAGATGGACTTGTACACATCACCAAATAAGTGGTTTGTTTGTGGCAGAACTTTGACGGCTTGTCCTATCCTGGCAACCATAAATTCAGACTTCCCAAGAGAGTTGACCTGGAGCCACACATGTAGAAGATACAATACGAGAATTTTCCCTCTTTGAGGAAAATTTTGAAATACTTCATGCAATTTCCTGTGCTTTCTGAGGATTTCAAAGACACTCTTTACAGGACAACAAAAGAGTAAAAGAAAATCAGCCATCATCTGATTACAGTGTCATACATTTTGAGGAAAGATGAGAACACCAGTCTATCTGTGCCGGCCCTATTACAAGCCTCAAAATTTCACCCATTCCGTAACCCTGACTTGTCAGAGAATAATGAAGTTTCATTGCAGCACCAATGCCTTTGAAGACAACCCCACAACACCTTACATGAAACTCCAAGAGACCACAAGTCTTTATAAGCATCATGTTATTTTGATCTAGTGCTTCTCATCCAGAGCTCTCAACTTCTACCAGTAAGATCTGGGCCTTCTCCAGTGCACAGACAAGAAAGTAGAAGGATAGGCAGGATAGCCTGATTAGCCTAAGAATGATACTAAGCGCCTGTCCTCCCGTTTTTCTAATCTTCCTATACTCTGTTATCTATATGGAGTATAGATACATGATCTATTTGGCTTCTGTGGCACCACAAGACCTATAAGATTTTTTTTTTAGCTGTCTTCTATGTTCACTGTCCCTTTTTGTCCTCTCTTTATTCTTCTCTGACTATACATTTTTACCATTGTAATACAAGTTCAGGATTTGTGTTAAAAACACCTCTACTGCATGAGCAGCCCTGTGATTGCAGATATCAGCTAGACCTTCACATGTTGTAAATCAGTATGTATCTGCTAATTATTAGGACAGTTTAAACAATTTGAAGGTCCTGTTGACTTACAACCAAATTCCTTTGCAGTAGGAGGATAATAATTATTGACTAAATAGGTGGTATGTATGGAGCATAGAATTTCCAGACATTAATGTTTCTTGGAGGATGGTGAAGCACTCAAATGAAAATGAGTCATTACCTTACAACAGTATTAGGGAAAGAGCTGCTGGTTTGAGGTTTGTTAAACTAAAGCACATATTGAATGGAAGCGGTAGCTCTGAAGGGGACGTCTCAAACATAGCTGGAATCATAGCACAGCCATGTAAATGATTTGCACACTGGTACCAAGAATAAATATTTATTAAGCCTTCCTTAAAAAATGTAATAATTGTTTTGCTTATCACTATTGTAGATTGCAGGATGTCGTGTATAAACATTTACATTTTCTCATTGTTCCCACCAGTGAGCATTTGAATTTCGCTGTAAACAATGGCTTTGCATTTGGTGGGGAACATCAAGCTCCACATCCCACCAGTGGTGGTAGGCACAGCCATTCACATTGCAAACTCAGGTGCAGCTAGCCAGCCTGCAGGCAACCTCATGGCTCAAGTGAGGAACCTCTCCCAGAAAAGTTGTCTCCAGGTGTAGGGGGGGTCAGACTTTGCTCATTACATGTTCCTTGCGATGCTCATTGCAATGCTGTGTGTACCACAGGGATGGGATACCCTACAGCCCCTCACAGGGTAAATCCTGGCAGAGTAGCTGGGCTGTAACACCATCGAAAGTGGTCATTGAGAACTGACAAGATTCAAGTTGTGCTGCCTACAAATGACATTTCTGGGGCTCCCTCAGATTTCCCACCCGGCTCAGTTTACTCACACCCTGGGATCACAAGAAGGGAAAGCGAGACAGCTTCTGTGCTCCCCGTTCCTGTCTCAGGGAGCATCTGAGTTACGGCTGCTCTGGAGACGTCTCCTTTGGCCAGAGAAAAAATCTTAGGAACAGACTCTCAAAGGTATGTGGACACCTACAGTCATAGCCAAACATCCACAGGATCTTTTAAGAACACCTCAGCTGCCTCGGTGCTTTCAGAAAACCTTCCTAGTGCCTATCTGCATCTTTGGGCGCCTACATGCCTTTGAAAAGTTGGCCTTTAGCCCCTTATCCTTATAAAAGTATTTCCCCTGGAATAAATGACTGGCAATTAGTTTAAGAACTAGGCGCTCCCTTTTAAATCCAGTACAAATAGCTAGAGTAGATAAATCACCACAAGACCAGTGACTCCAGATAGACATTTTGCCAAAGTAACTCATAAGAATATAATTTTTAAGCTGCCTGACTATGTTAACGCACCGATCAAGTGTTTAAATCCTGTAACAGGAGGATTTTAAATATAGTTCTTACTTAGCAACTGTTTTCCAAAATTAAGTTACTAGTGTCAGAATTAAGAAGTGTTAAAAAGAGGTTTCCTGAAAACTGATTTCCACAATGGTTTACAGAATTGCACAAGTGAATGAACAATTAGATGTTTTAAATAATAAAAACCTGATAATATATAAAAAAGCAGACACAGGATCCATTAACTAGCTGGGGCAAGTAGGAAACTTCCTTCACAAGCACAGTGGTGCAATGTTTTCCATTACAACGTACGCTACCATCTCCCTTCAAAGGTATCAAACTAGACAGATACCTGATCAGGTACAATGTGATAATCCCCACAGAGGTGTTTTTCACATGTGTTCGTGTGCTAGCTGTGTGCTCTCTTTGCATGCTGATCTGCTGTAATTCTCAAAAGCAATTAGATTTTGAAGTCTGGAGACCTTTACACATTCTTCAAGCTGAATGAACAGCCTCGAGTTCATACTGGACTTCTAATCCCTTTTGGTGTTATGAGAACCACAGACAGTCCATATTCCAGGCACAGAAACAGTAAGTGCATTTTCACTAAGAAGTTGTCATTACAACAACATCAGAAAATAGTAATTATTTCCTGCCAGAAATATGCAAAGAAATGGAAAATCACTTCTCAAAAATTGTCATTATGTTTTTGAACTCGAAGTTATAACAAACACACAAAGAGAACGCAAATACAGTGTATTCTTTCTGCATCCACTCTATTTCCAGGGCTGTGTGTAGTCCTTTTATGTATCAGGACAACGATGCTCTTCCTGCTCATCTAGAAGGGAAGACGGGATATTGCACTTGTCTGAACACAATGAACACAAAAGGAGTGAGGAGGCACCTGCATCTCCTGGGCATGATTGAATCTTTTTGAAGATGGATGTCTAAGACATGAATACACTTCTGAGTATATGATTATACAGCCCAAGTTAGGTGATGAACTGGAAAACTTTGCAAATGAGTCAGGCAGTGTGATGCAAAGAATTTGACACAGTAATGCCCATACTTATAGAATCATAGAATCATAGAATCATAGAATCATTTACATTGGAAAGAAGCTTTAAGATCATCAACTCCAACCATGAACCTAAGACTACTAAACCCACCACTACACCATGTCCTTAAGTGCCACATCTACAAGTCTGCCCCCAGAGACAGTGACTCAACCATAGGATCATAGAATTGTGTAGGTTGGAAGGGACCTTTAAGATCATCAAATCCAACCATAAACCTAATACTGACAAAACCACCACTAAACCATGTCCCTCAGCACCACATCTTCCTGTCCTTTAAATACCTCCAGGGATGGCAATTCTACCACTTCCCTGGACAGCTTGTTTCAATGCTTGACAACCCTCTCCGTGAAGAAATTTTTCCTAATATCCAATCTAAACCTCCCTTGGTACAACTTGAGGCTATTTCCTCTTGTCCTATTGCTTGTTACTTTGGAGAAGAGGTAGACTCCCACCCCCCTACAACCTCCTTTCAAGTAGCTGTAGAAAACGATAAGGTCTCAGCCTCCTTTCCTCCAGGCTAAACAACTCTATTTCCCTCAGCTGCTCCTCATAAGACTTGTGCTGTAGACCCCACACCAGCTTCGTTGCCCTTCTCTGGATATGCTCCAGTATCTCAATCTCTCTTGCAGTGAGGGGCCCAAAACTGAACACAGTTTTCAAGGTGGGGCCTCACCAGTGCCGAGTACAGGGGGATGATCACTTTCCTAGTCCCGCTGGCCACACTATTCCTGATACAAACCAGGATGCCTTCTTGGCCAATTCAGCTGGTTGTCGACCAACACCAAGTCCATTTCCACCAGGCACCTTTCCAGCCACTCTTCCCCAGGCCTGTAGCGCTGCCTGGGGTTGTTGTGACACAAGTGCAGGACTTGGCACTTGGCCTTGTTGAACCTCATGCCACTGGCCTGGCCTGATCAATCCAGCCTGTCCAGATCCCCCTGTAGGGCCATCCTACCCTCAAGCAGATCAAGACTCCTGCCCAGCTTGGTGTCATCTGCAAACTTGCTAAGGGTGCACTCAATCCCCTTGTTCAGGTCATTGATAAAGATATTAAAGAGAACAGGCCCCAATACTGAGCCCTGGGAAAAACCAGCTGTGACCGGCTACCAACTGGATTTAACTCCATTCACCACCACTCTTTGGGCCCGGCCTTCCAGACAGTTTTTCACCCAGTGAAGAGTATACCCATCCAAGCCATGATCAGCCAGTTTCTCCAGGAGAATGCTGTAGGAAAAGGTGTTAAAGGCTTTACTAAGGTCCAGGTAAACAACATCCACAGCCTTTCCCTCATCCACCAAGCAGGTCACCTTGTCGTAGAAGGAGATCATATTTGTCAAGCAGGACCTGCCCTTTGTGAATCCATGCTGACTGGGCCTGATCACCTGGTTCTCCTCCATAGCAGTCAGGATGATCTGCTCCATAGTTCACCAAATCCTCCTTCCAGCCCTTCTTGTGAGTAGGCATCACGTTTGTTAACCTCCAGTCAACTGGGACCTCCCTGCTTATTCAGGACTGCTGATAAATAATGGAAAGTGGCTTGGTGAGGACTTCCCCCAGCTCCCTCAGTACTCTTAGGTGGATCCCATCTGGCCCCATAAATTTGTGTATGTCTAAGTGGTGTAGCAGGTCTCTCACCATTTCCTTTTGGATTATGGGGGCTTCATTCTGCTCCCTGCCCCTGTCTACTAGCTCAGGGGGCTGGGTACGCAGGGAACAACTGGTCCTACTCTTAAAGACTGAGACAAAGAAGGCATTAAGTACCTCGGCACTTTCCTCATCCTTTGTCACTATGTTTCCACCCCTGTCTAACTAAAGGATGGAGATTGTCCTTAGTACTCCTTTTGTTACTAATGTGTTTTTAGAAACTTTTTTTGTCCTTAACATCAGAAGCCAAGTTAAGTTCTAGTTGGGCTTTGGCCCTCCTAATTTGCTCCGTCCATAGCCTCACACCATCTTTGTAGTCCTCATGAGTGACCTGCCCCTTCTTCCAAAGGCCATGAATTCTCCTTTTTTCCCTGAGTTGCAACCATAGCTCTCTGTTCAGCCAGGCTGGTCTTTTTCCCCTGACAGCTCATTTTTTGGCACATGGGGATGGCCTGCTTCTGTGTCTTTAAAACTTCCTTCTTGAAAAACATCCAGCCTTCCTGGACTCCTTTGCCCTTCAGGACTGCCTCCCAAGGTACTCTGTCAACCAGGCTCCTGAAAATACCAAAGTCTGCCCTCCAGAAGCCCAAAGTGTCAGTTCTGCTGACCCTCCTCCTTGCTTCTCCAAGAATTGAAAACTGTCATTTCCTGATAGCTATGCCCAAGACAACCTCAAACTGTCACATCCCCCACAAGTCCTCCTCTGTTTACAAACCAAAAAGTCCAGCAGGGCACCTTCCCTAGTTGGCTCCCTCACCAGCTGTGTCAGGAAGTTATCCTCAACACATTCCAGAAACCTCCTAGACTGTTCCCTCTCTGTTTTACTGTATTCCCAGCAGATATCTGGTAGGTTGAAGTCCCCCACAATGACAAGGGTGAGCAATTTTGAGACTTCTCCCAGTTGTTTATAGAATCCTGGGTAGCCTGTTTCAATGCTTAATAACCCTTTCAGTGAAGAAATTTTTACTAATATCCAATTTAAACCTTCCCTGGCACAACTCGAGGCCACTTCTTCTCACCCTAAAGTACACTTCACGTCATAGACCACATGTCCTAGGTTTGACTATTACAGGCACATTGATATCCTATGGATTCTTAAAAGATGCTGTAATGGAGGCACAAATTAGTTCATCTGTAAAACAGACAAAACAAAAACCAAGGAGAGACCAATATGGCTTCATGATTGCTTGTGTCAAGATCTCCAAAACAGAAGAAAATCAGTTGCAGAGAAGAAGTAAATCAACAAATAATGGCTCATTTGTCCACCATTTCCCTGGGCATCATAGCAATGGTATCCATTAAGACAAAGATTGTCCCTTCTTTGATTAAGAAGAAATTGTTTTGCTTGATCAATGCCATTTTCTACAATTTTAAGCCGATGCACTGTTCCTGAACAAGTTTATTCAATTAGTCAACATTCCTATTCTCATGGAGTGGCTACTGTTAGCCATCTATAGCCTTTGGGATTACTTCCATGCTGTAACTTGATAACTGGGAATGTAAATGGCAGAATTCATTTGGAGGCTTCTGGACAAATAGTTGTTTGTGCTAAGGAATGAGAAAATCTGTGATTCACAATGACATTGCAAAGTCGGTTGAATTAGCAAATGTTTCCCCAGCCAGAAATCATCTAAGTTTTCAAAAGATTATTTCTGAATCAATTGGTGTCATACCAGTTCTGGCTCACAGGTGTGTAAAGGGAAAAAGGACACATATACATCAGCAAGTTAATTCTGACAAAGAGGTGGGGGGAATACAGAAGATATTGAAATACACTCAATATACTAAACTATCCTGTCATTTTTGTGACCTATCACTACCTCCCACCCAAACACTCATTCCTTTTGTGCATTCCATGCATCTTTCCTTAAAGTTTGTAAGATCTTGGAAGCAGTAAGTACCAGCTGTGTAGAGTGGACCCTGACCTGGGTGCACTCCATTGGCATTGCTGCAATACAAACATTATTAATTATAATAACAAAGAAATACCAAAGTTTACATTAATCTCTATTAATGCTCATTGTCAAAGATTCCCAATGACCACCAGTTATAGAAAAAAACCTTCAAGCTAATTCAGGCATTCACAGATGACTAACTTCTAAGGAGGAATGAAATCCATTAACAAATGAGGAGGACAAGGAGAAGGAAAGTTATTGTTGAGTTAAAATGAGCAACAATGAACTCCTTTTCAAAACGTATCATCAGCTCCAGAAGACAGACAATAAGTCTGAGTTGTCTGTAAAGGAGTGACTATCCTGTGAGTATAAACTGTTCGTCAATGGCAGGAAAGAGAGCTCCTGGCACTTGTGAACATGTATAAAACATCTGGTGCTGGCAATAGGCATGACATACAGTGCATAGTGACACCATGGACTTCAGATGGCAAGTAGTCTGACGAAATTACAAAATCAGTGGATGAGAGGGTGTCGGAGATATATTTGGATTTTAGTCCATGATGTGTTTGTCTACTGAAATTAAAAAAAAAAAAATATCAAAAGTTCTTCATGTTTGCCGGAAATTGAATGATCTTGCCTAGACAGAAAACTCACCAAAACCCACTGAGAAACCTTACTATAATTTCCTTGCTATAATTTTGAACTTTTTGGCTGCAAAAGCCTGATGCTGATTTACATCTTCTGAGGTACCAGCCCCATTTCTAGAAAGTGTTAAAAAAATAGAAAAAATGCTGAGCATGGGAGAACTCTAACAGGTTGATTGAGGTTTGAGTGCGTTTCAAGAGTGCCCAACACGGGGAGAGGAGAAAAAAAAGGCTGTATTATGAGTTGTGAGTCTCTCCACATTAGAAAAAGGGATGAATAACTGAGGAGAGAGGAAAATAGTCAAAAGAGACAGTGCCATTAAAAAAAAAGATACGAAATAAAATAACTTAGTTTGAAAACATGTTTTATTTAATTAAGAACTTCACATGTTTTATTTTGACTAATTACATTACTGAGGAAAACAGTTTGGGGTACTTCGAAAAGAAGAGATAACG
This sequence comes from Chionis minor, assembly GCA_013398295.1. Taxonomy (NCBI): domain Eukaryota; kingdom Metazoa; phylum Chordata; class Aves; order Charadriiformes; family Chionidae; genus Chionis; species Chionis minor. Next base: position 1,650,014 of record VZSF01010994.1, read on the forward strand.
GGAAGCCAACATGAAGAAAAAGACCTTGGGAGAAGAAAAGAGAGATGAGAACAAGAGATGTTGTGGACAAGAGCTGTGACAGTAAATTTCTCTTTACTCAACCATAACCGTAATGAGATCCAATGGCTGGAACAGGAAGCGAGGCCAGCTTTACAAATAAGGCATAACATCACACCTAATAATGGCAACCACCCGCCAAGGGAACTAGCAGAGACTCCAACATCCTAAGTATTTAAGTCAAGACTGAATGTTTTCCTAAGAGCTTTGCTTTCAGTTGTCCAGAGCCTAAAACCTGTAAAGCCTGCACCATACAGATGATCACAATGGTCTTTTCTGGCCTTATGCCATGACCACAAGACTTTTAGCCCTGTTGCTGGGAACAGCATCCTCAGGTGGATCCCTCAGAGTGATCAGTCATGCATCGCAGACCCATTTACTGGCTGCTGAAAGCTCTTTTGAAGTAACTGAAACCCAGAGACCCAGGCGGTCTCCCGGAGGAGAGCTCATTTGAGAAGAACACTTACACCATAAGTTTTGTGGTGGGTGCAGAGTACACAGAGGTAAGGGTTGAAAGGCACCACGATGAATTCACAGCTCCTTGGTCGCTGGTGCAGCTTTCAGCTCCCTGCAGTGGAAATAACTGCAATTTGACCAATTATGACTCTCTTTCCAGAAAGTCATAAGGTTCCTCAAAAAAGCACTCCTCCCCATTTCTTGAGTTGTGGGCAAAGTTTTCTTCCTATTACTAGAGCTATTCAGCACAACTCCACAGAAACACATGGAGCAACACCAGTGTAAAACATGGGCAAGTGAGAGAGAAACCAGCCCTCTTACATTCAGTCTTCCCCACTCAGAAAACAGGGCAGCAGCAGAGGCTCAGTGTAAAGATGTGGTGTGTGCAGTGGTGGCCCCAAGCCACAGAGTCTGACTATAGGTGAATACTTCAATGTAGAACAAACCACACTTGAAGAAGTTTTATGCTAGAAATGTGAGTCAGCCTCACACCAAGACAATAACCTTCTGTGAAACACAGATATAGATTTGAACTTACTGATTCTCCAAAGCATAGCTGTGTTCAGTGAGCTCCGTATTTCATTTTGATATCTTTTTCTAGCTACCTAGCACTGAAAAGGAATATATGCTTATGTAAATACCTTGGCTACTTTTCTGATCCTACCTCAGGGGAGAGTTTTTGTTTTATCTGTTTATTTTTTGTGTGAGAATGTGTCTCCCCAAGCATATTCATGTTCTTTAGGTGCACTAGTTCTGTCCTTCCTCACCTGCCAGCAAGCAAATTTGGCTCCCACATTAGCAGGTACAGCATGTGTTCTTACCTCGTGATAGCCTTTTTACCAATTTAGCCAAAAGTATGACATTCCCTCTGCATTTGTACCGTGCTTCTAGTACAAATGCATGCTTCTGCTTCTGTTTCTCTTTGCATTTGTACTATGGCCACCAGCAAAGGTATGATCCAGAGATCTGGAGACCCAGCTCCTCATCAGCCAGGGCTGTGGAATAATGAGGGAAGGGCTTGCACCTGTGTATACTTGTCACACATAACAGTGCCATGGAGGTTTCATTATGACCATCTAAGACTGCAGAGTCCAAGCAATAACGTCGGTATTAAGGCCAGAGCTTCTGGCTGAGTTAGATCAAATCATTTACAGTAATCCAGGGAGGCAATGACGACTCCCTCAGCCCTCCCCTGAGAAGCTGTGCCAACAGTTCATGCCCCTCCTTGTTAAAAATGTGCCTCTTATTTCAGAGGTGAGCTATCCGGGGAGCTTTACAATGGCTGGATTTTGTTATGCTTTTATCTATGTAATTAAATGGTCCTCTCCAGCTGCAATTATCCCTGATCATGGAGGTGCTCTCAACCATAATCAAATCACCTGCAGTGGGTGGCTTGTGGGTTTCGCCACTCCAGGTCACAGGCTGGCACCAGCAGCTGTGACTGTAAGGATCACACCAAAAGCATCTTCTTCCCGGGCTTCTCCCTACCCACCAAACCTCCAGCTCGCCGGCAGCAACAGACTGAGAAGTGTCATGCTCCAGCCACCACTGTGGCTTAATGGGGAAAAAGGCATGCGCACGCGCGCATGTGTGTGTGTGTGTGTGTGTGTCCATGGGATCTGCTGGTTAAATGTTTTCCTTTCCCAGGGGATATATTTGACATCAAGATAAAGGGGCAGTGTGGAAAACAAACTTACTTTCCCCCCCCCCTCTCCTTGGAGTTTGGTATTGTAAAACAAGCCGTGCTAGCTGAGATTCTTTTTGAAAGCTCATGGTTATCTTAGCAGCTGTAATATAAACCACAATCTCCTTGAAGTATCTCCCTGCCACAGCTCCCTTCCTAGTAGGGCGTGGAGGGGCAACACACCCCATAGCATTCAGAGGGAACAACATATTTTTTTGGACATTCAGGCATTTTTTTAAGCTGGCTGATATGGTACCATATGTTTTCTTTTGGAGTTCTGCTAAACCCACTAGTTACATATGTGCAAAATGCGATAGTGTTCATCTCTCTGCACCTCATTAGCAGTATCTCCCTTGCCTTTTGTTTCAGTCATGATGAACTACAGTGGGAAGTAAAAGGGGTGATGGTTATGAAGTGTGTGGGTGAAGGGCGTAATCAGAGTGATTCTGCATGAGTGTTGCTGGTTTTGATGTTAAGGCTGTTTGAGGTGTCTCCTGCTGAACCGTGTCCCATGCAAGCCAGCTCACATCTGTGTGCTGCAGAGGGAACATACCTGTAATTTTGACACCCTGCAGGGATGATGCCTGGAGAACACCTGTGTGTTGGGTAGTCCCTAGACTTTCAGCTGGTACCTCTTGTGGTTGCCCAAGGGAGCTTTCCTCCTCTTGCAACCTCTGGCCTCTGAAGGCACGGGACCTGGCGCTGTGGAGAGGCTCAGAGACGTGTTTGGGATGTCTGGCAGTCAGTGATCTCCACACCTGTGTTCCTTAACCCACTCCAGTTTTTTTCCTTTTTCTCAGTTTTCTCCTCTGTGGGTGTGAAAATAACTGAGGAAGAAAGAAGCAAGTGGAGGTGCCAGGCTGGAGAAGACATTGGCTCCCTCTTCTGCAGCTGATTTGCCACTACAAGCAGTAGGCAAAACCTTCCCCCTCCTCTGAAAGTCCCGGCCCCGCTGCCAGGCTGGGTATGATGTTCCCAGCCATGCAGCGGCAAAAGCCCTGCGCCAGGTCAAGCCCAAGGCACAGCAGTAAAGAAGGAGCAGGTCATGGAAACCTGTTTCCATTATGGTGTTTGTAAATAGCCTCCCAGATTATCTTCTTGATTATCATACCCTACCTGTGCTGTTTCCACCTCTGAGGAGCTGAGCACTTTCAAACCTTGCAGCAGCACTGTGTGGCAGAACATACCTGCAGGGGCAGAGGGCCAGCAGGAACTCAGCTCGAGGGCTTTGGTCTCTCCAGCAGAAGGTTTCTCCGCACTCTCAGAAAAATTCGTTCTTGACTTCTTAAGACCACTAGCTGAAGCAGGGATGTCAGGTCTGACGACCACCCCTCAATCGAGTGCATCACTAGTTACCCTCTTAAAAGCTACCTCTGTCTTACAGCATCTTATTCTATTACCTGTACTTTAAACAGTGTCCTACAATAGAATCTCTTTCCCTGGAAAACAGATTTGTCACTCTTTCAACTCCTTCAAAGAAGCAAATAAATGGGTAATGCTTTCAAAGCTACCTGAATGACTCAGAAGCTTGTATCCCAATGTTTTTCATGCTAAACAATTCTGATTTTTTAGAAAAAAAACTTGGCCCAAAATCTAATTTCCCAAAATAATTAAAGCAGTTAGGAGCCACAAAGTCTAACTGTAAATTGAATTTGGTCTCATAAGTCACTGGCATGCTTTGGGAATGTTAACCTTGATGTGGCAGACACGGTGTAACTGGCAGTACTCGTTACAGGTTGTTGGTTTTTTTACCTTATTCAATGACAGGACAAGAAGGCTTAAACAACCCCAGTCACCACCGCAGCCTGGCAGATTAAAGCACCCCAGCTGAGCCAAGGTGGCTGGGTATGAGTATATGCTCTTACTCCCTGGCCAGCACGAAGTGAATATTGTTTAACTCCTGCTGCTTTCCTCTGAGGTTTAACGTAACCTGGTTTACCTCATTTTTGCCACAGGCTAAGAGCATGCATGCAGTCACCACTGTGCAGATGACAACCATTAAAACATTAAGCAGCAGTAACTGCCATTTGTCTGCGCTCTTCTCCTCCACTCTGGTCCTTGGGCTGGGTCCCCCCAGCCCTGAGGGATCCACCTCTGGCGATCTGCTGGGACCTCTGTTTCCAGGCTCAGCCAATACATCACACAGTGGCGTGGACGTATTTCAGTAATGAAAAATAAAAATGCTTTTGTTGGCTCTTCAAATCATGGTGAATTTTTACTTTATTATTTGTAACAACAGCTTATCTTTTCTTCTTTCCTCCAAGTGCCCCAAGGCGCTGTGATAAATGGAGCTGGGCTGCACCACTCACCCCACAGACACAAGGCAAGGGGCAGCTCCTGCTGCAGAGAGCAGCCGGCCAGCACGGATGGGAGAGGTGAGAGTTCACGGAGATGGCACAGCCGAAAAAACCAGAGAGGTGTCAGCAAAAAGGCACAAAAGCTCCCCAACTTCTTCTTGATGTGCGTTTTCATCTTTCCCCAGCGCTGCTGAAAAGATGGGAAGTCTAGGGAAAAGAGAGGGTAGCAAGGGCTGAAAAAGTGCGTAGTGGGAAAAACTTCAAGAAGGGGACGGGGGACATCACGAGCTTCCCTCTGTCTCTGCCTCGGCTGCTTTCTCGAAGTGCTGAGCTGGTGACAGTGCCTGGCCAGCTCCCGGTTGCCTCCTCCCGGAAGTCAAGAGCAAGGGACAAAGCTGCAAGGTTCCTTCTTCTGTGTCCCCTCTTCCAATGATATTTCATGAAGGGCAAGTAATCACAGCCAAGGCAATGGTTTTGTCAAAGTCAGGGAAAAGACATCGACAACAAGACAAAAGACATGATAACTGAGGAAATGCATGTTTTCTGGTAGCACCAAACAGTGAGTAAGCATAACAAGGGGAAAAGAAAGAGACAGAGACATGTTGTGGGGTAATCAAGGTGCTATTGTTGGTCTTTATTATGGTGTACATCAGCAGAAGCTCCAACAAAATCAGTGAAGATATGCAGGGACAACATATCCATAAACCAAAAATTGAGACAACAAAGCGTGTGCTGGTGATCAGTATTCCCAGATCTCAGTTTATTTATTTATTTATAGTTTGAGTGAGGACAGAAGTGCTTTCATTCCTCCAGGGGGAAAAAAAGAAACCCAAAAAATAAAACCTTAAAGTTTTATTGTTGTTATTTGCAGCAACAGAGAAGTTGGATTATATTTCTGAGTCTCTACAGTAGTATATTTCTGAAATTCCTCTAGTCTCAATAAGCTCTGTGTGGTTTGCATGAAAAGGTGCTTCACAGAAGTGCTTTAACATGCCACATCCTCACAACTGCATGAATAACAAGATGATGTGAGAAGCCATGGTTAACTGCAGAGAGAAAAATTTACAAAATAAAGAGCTCCTCAGCTGCTAAAACAAAACTGATGCCTTGAGGTTAGTCCATTGTGCAGCATATCAGAACAAGATGTAGCTGATGCAGCCTTGCGTTCGTACCTCTGGTATTGATGTCTCTGTAACTCTGAATAACTTTTTAAAATTCTCTCTTCCTCAGTTAATGTTTTAGAATAAAAAGTGTGGAAAATGATAATACTAGTAAAGACTGAAAAAAGATCATAAATGCTAATACCCCAAACTCAAATGTTTTTATGGAAATGCCAAAGTTTTGACAAAACCTTGGGAATAGTTAATGGTTTCTAGGGTCCCACATGGAGCCAGTTGCAGCAAGAGAGACCCAAGGGCAACAGTGACTAGAGTGCTTGTGCTGTCCTGCCCCCCTCCCAGGGAGCCAAAAAATCCCACCTTTTCCTGGCAGAGCCTCTCCCCCTAAGCCACCCACTTCCTTCTCAACTTCAGCAGAAGCCCCTCCACAGGTATTTACACGCTGAGGAAGCCGGGTGACCTCTTGACAAATGGTGACTCTAAATTCCTTCCTTCATTCCCAGGCAAGGCAAGGAGCAGGACTGATTTTAGTTCAGACAATGATTTGATTCTTGCTTTTTTCCCACTCCAAAACAAAACACTTCAACTTGCATTGAATAAAGCATTCTAGCTTTGAAACAGGATGTTCTCACTTTCCAGTTAAAAAAAAAATGATAAAAAAATAAAATGACCCGTGAAAAACATTGACTAGGGAGAGAAAGTAGTTGTGTCCCCCGTTTTCCAAGACTAAGTGGTGGGGCTGCTGAGGCAATTTGCCTGAGGTTCAGACCCCTCTTTCTGCCTTAGGAGACTCTCATCTCAGGGCAATGCCTTCACCACCTCTGCTTTCACCAGGAGAGGAGGAGCGAAAGCTACTCTCAATTCCTTGGCTGACCTGAGTTCTCTTTGCCTAAACAAACATGCAAGAGATCAGAGCCTGTGACTCAGATGCTCCCTCTCTTCGGTAAGTGTCCTTGGGACAGGCTGGCGATCACTTTTTCTCACCCCCAACTTCCCCTCCCCACCCCTGCCCCTCAGCTTGGTAAATATTTAAGTATTCCTGACAGAGCAGGATGACTTCTGTAGGAGCACCCATGAACATCACCAACCAAAATACCCCAAATATGAAATTACAATGGAAAGTGATTTAGGATCACGTCACCTCAGGAAAAGGAGACGCTTGAACTTGTCTCTCCCATATCCTGGATGCTAAAAAATAAAAAGGGGATATATATTTTTCCTTTGGTTTTGCAAATGTATCTTAATATATTTTTTTCTCCAGACAGCTTTTCTGCAAATACCATTCAAATTTGTGAACAGTTTGTAGACAATAAAACCGGCATTTTTTCAGCAAAATTCCCATTTGTCACCAAGAGGAAAGAAAAAACACCCATCTCTGTTATACCACATGCATGTGAGATACAATTTCATGCGGGCTCAAATCCTAGCACGAATTTCACCTAGCCTTGGCCCAAAGAAAACTTGCAAGTAACCAAGACCAGCACACACACTTGAGGGACCTCAACACAATGATCCCGACACATCAATCTCATTTAGACCATTTCCTGCAACGAAGGGGAGGATCTGGGGCAAGGGCAGGGTTGCGTTCCCTCCCATTTTACCAGAGCGGTGAACAGCACCTCCCTTGCGCACCCCCATGTATTATATTCCGCTTCTTGTCACGCTCCATATAATGTTGTTTCTGTGCTGTGAAGGGTGTCTGGCTCTCCCCTTGACTAATCACTGGGCGCTGGAGGGTCCTCTCCGGAGCTTGAGAACTTGACCTCTGATGACACCCGTTTGACAGGGATGCGGATACATGTGGCTCCCCTCACTCATCCCCACTCACCCCAGGAGTTCTCCTCTGATGCCCTGTCAGCGCAGGCTTTCAGACAAAAGATACTGGTGAAATCAACAACAGCCAAAGGAATGTGGCCTTCTGGCCTAACAGCCTTTGATTGATATTCTTTATTTCAACAAAACCTTAACCTGGTTAAAAATATAGCGTACAACCTGTTTTGGCATTTCCAGGCAGGACGTGTCTGCAGAACTAGCAGGGTCACTGAGGCAATGTGTTTCAAAACAAATAACAGGTCTCGCTTTCAAAATCACAAGGTCACTTTATTGGTACATATTTCTTCTGCAGTCTGCCAAGCTGCTGCTTTAAAAAATAATCATGTCAATACTCTTATTTACTATCCGCCTTACAATAATGCCCAGAGGCCCAGCAAACCGAGGGTTTCCCAGTGCCAGATGCATAACGAGACACAGCCCCTGCCCTGCAGAGCTTCCCGTCCCACCAGGCGGTTTGCAGACGGGGATTTGGAGCTCAGCGCCGGCAGAAAGCTGAGATGGCAGAAGCAGAAAGCTCAGCGCAGAGACAAAGGCTGAAGCCTGCTTTGAGATCCATGCTGTTCCCCTCGCACATCCCTCTGTGAAACAAGAGCCCCCTTTTCCTGAAAGCGATCCCCTAAATGCATTCCTACATGGAGCTTTCTGCACTGTAGGAGCATCCTGCCCACCGTGCCCGGTCCCTCACCCCTCCAGAGAGTGGGTAAGCAATACCAACCCATGAGTAATTCCTGAACAGGCATCATACCCTTCACATAACGACCCTTATGCATGGGAGACACAGGGCTCCTTCACACGCTCTTCCTGCTCTCCACAGGAAATTTCATGGTCCCTTTCCCCTCTAAGAAAAATTGCAACTGTCTCGCATGAAACTGGAAGCATTTAAAAGCTCAAGCTACAGCTGGCATCTACTCTAGGCCGCATTTTGATCTCTTTAAGAATGAAGTGCCAGAATTTTCATGAGAGATAGGGGGTCAGGAGAGATTTCATGCGCAGAGACCTCTGTCCCACAACAATATTTTACTGAAATGCTAACTATAATACTGAGGTATTTTACAGCTCCACCCTTTGGAAATGGTTTTCTTAGAGAAAAGTGTTTAATGCCCCAGTTTTCTAACAGCCATTCAGCCCCCACTTGCAAACAAAATTTTTCAAAATATTTTTCTTTCCTATCACACCCTCTCTCGTTTCTTTGGGTGTCAGCAACTTCTTCCCTCTGTTGCCTTCCACGAGCATGCCTGGCTCCTGCTGCTTTCACATTAGGAATCATTTATTGTCTTTTGCAAAGTCTGCCAGGTATACCTTCATGACAAAAAGCCCCAACCATGCTATAGGCAGAGCAGCTACCCCCCTTCCTCTCCCCCCTTCCCTCTCCCCCTGCATGGTTCTAGTTCATTAACGGACAGAGCAATATCAGGATATCCCAATATTTGACAGAGACACTTCCAAGGGAAACAGACAAGTGCAGGGAAATGTACTTGCAAACCAGGAAGGTGGAACAGGTTTCTTTCCAAGCCTGTCTTTAGTCCACTCGAACTAGCAGAGAACCTTTCTGCAACTTACAAAAATAGGCTGCTGATGACCTCACACACTCAGAACTTTAACTTTTATTTCTGCAAATGCTGATACCTTCACCACATGGCCTCTCAAGCTGCTGTGTTATGCACTTGCTACCAGCGTTAACTACATTTATCTTTGCAACTTGCATTCAGATGAATGCTTTATATATGTGAAAGATACCTCTCTAAAGAAAAAGAAGGTAGCAGACATCTCTGGAGACTGGGAATACAGGAAGAAGTATCAAAGTAAACAATTAAGAAGTCATGCCTGGAGATTTTTGCATAATGCATACAAAAAACTTCTCTGCCTGTTTTCAAACTGGAACACCATTAAACAACGAAGTGATGAACTTAATCTCTCTTAAAGAGATTGTGCTGCTCAACTGCTCATAACATGTTTTAGGGGAATGGGTTTTTTGGCTGGCAGGAATGTTTGCCCATGTTGGTCCCACTAACAATAATCAAGTAGTCTCCTAGCTTTTCTTTGGATAAACTAAACTTGGTTTTCTCAAGTATAAACATTATAACAGATACCAGGAATTGTAACATTCATTAAGACACATTGGCTAAATTGCTTGCACTGATGAGAGTTCTGTCTGAAACTCCGGAGAAGAGAACAAATTTTGCATGTAAGAAATATATTGAAGAAGACAAAAGCTGCAGTCCAGTAAGAGTAGCCTGGAAGTGTCTGCAATTTAAGATCAATGAAGGTGTGAGGAAGATCTTCAACCAGTGCAAACTGATGCTGGTGGGGCTACAGCAATTTGTATCATTTGAAAATGAGCTGGCCCAAGGTAGACATCATCTTTTAGCAGTTCCAACAGAAAAAAAATTATTAGTTAAGCTGTTCTTCAAACATACTACTAAAAAGTGAAGCTGGTGTTCACCTTGGACTAGCTGATCTGTAACACCAGCATCAAGGCATAAAAATGGCCTTCTGTCCAATGTAGCCTCAGTCTATATACCCTCATATCCCTCTACCCATCCCAGACAGGTAACTAACTGTTTAGTCAAATATGCTGCCTCCCAGCCCTGGAACCGAAAAAGCAGAGGATAGGACTCCATGGTCATCATCCCAGAATGTGCTATCCAAAATCAATGCAGCCTCAGGTTATTTTGTTTGTAGAATATCACGGCCTTTTTAAATAAAAGCCACATTTAATGTAAGAGAGCAACAAATCACTCTACTTTCCTCCACTCAAGGTGCTTAAGAATAGGTGAGATGTATTTACTCACTTTTTCTTTACTCTGCTTTTGCTGTATTCAGAGAATTGTGCCTGTAGTCATGAACAGGCTGTATCTCACTGAAGGATCTACTTTGTTATCAGGGCTACATATTGCCCAACACCATTCTCACTCCAGAGCTAAGCAGATGAGATATGACTGCTTTGTGCTCAACAGACTTCCATTATTAGACTCTCATCTCTGATCGGATGGCATTTCACAAGGTGCCTCCTTCTGATTTCCTGTGCTACACAAATATCATTACTTCCTTGAGGCTGTAGGAGATGTAGGATTGTCCACTCCGTTCGACTGAAAGCCTCTGGACACAAAACAGCTGCATGGACAACCATCACTTTTACAGAGATAGACGGTCAGAAGCTGCTAGAGGCTGAAGTCCAGAACCACTTTGTTACCACTGATTTATGTGACATCCTTAATTTCTAAAAGCCAGATGCTTCCAAAAACAGATACAAACAAAAAGGCCAGACTCTAATCTTGGTTATGTCAGTTTATCTCTGCTGTTACTCCCAGTTTACACCAGGTAAGTAGAGATCAGAATCTAGCTCAGTCTCGCTTTGCCTTGGCCATAAATAAGGCCATTAAGGTTTGTCCTGCTGATGTAATGCTTTAATGCAATACCCCACATCTATTTGTGTCAGCAGAATTGCTGTGGGGGCAGACAGAGCTAGGATTAGCTATTTCCCATGTCTCTCTCACAGGGCAAATTAAAGTTTTATTCCCAGCCACCATCCTCATGTTCTTAACTCTCTGCTCCAGACAGCTAGTTGACTGTTGTTCCAAATGTGATGTTCAGGGCAAACAACAGCGATACATCCTGCCCACTGAGTCTAGAAAATCCCAGAATGAGACAGCATGGACAATGATCATGCTCTTTAGTACAGTACGGTTTTAACTATAAAGCCCTAGGATTACAGGGTAGAAGGAGTTTGTCACTCTTGGCTAGGCAGCCGCCAGAGGGATGGCTTTTCAGACAGAAACATCTTAAAAGTAGTTACTACAAATCTGGACTGTAACTAGCAACACAGGAATTTGAGGCCTAATTAAGGCCTCTGTACAATGAAAATATTAAACACTCATTTAACCATCTGCAGCTAAAGATATAAATACCTAAACACATGAGGAAAGAGGTTGCAGTAGAAGGAAAAAACAGGTTGGAGCAGAAGAAAATTTGGTGCTTACTATTAGGATGTGTGGACTGCCTTCTACGAAAAGTCAGCTACCTTCAGTTTCTATCTGTCTCTATGGGAGGACAAAGGCATACCTGCTGGGTAGCATCTACATAATAGTAGTATGTAAAGGTCCTTGATTTGCATCCAGAATAAGAACACAAAATACTTCTGCTTCCCATCATATGCTTGTAAATCTCATAGTAGTGTTTACTGAACTTTCACCTTGAGCTCCTGGAGTGCTGTAAACCAGTGTGAATCTCAGCTTTCATATTAAAAAATAGTAGCATCCCGTCCCTCAATTGCAGAGAACGGCTTGAAAACATATACTAACTGAAGACTACTGGTGCAAAGAGTAAAAAAGGAAATAAGAACTCAAAATTAGAGCAGAGGGGAGTTTGTGAGAGGTCCTCAGAAATTGGGACCGTGTCCATCTGTCACTCACGTGCACTCAGAATGTTGCTAGTACAACCCACCCCACCAGAAGATGTTGCCATGTATGTTATGGCACAGCAGTCCTTTGCCACCCCGTGCTAATTTGGGGATATATCTGAAATTCTGGTGCAAGCACCAAGAGATCCAGGAGCATTTTACAGGCTGCAGCCCTCACCGGGTTTGCACCAACACTCACAGTTTTCAATGAATCAACAAAGAGTGGCTTGGCTAGAGAATCCAGGAGAAAATGATGCAAATACACTGGAAACAACTTCTGCAACGGTTACAGAGAAAGAAGGAACAAAACAACCCTTCCTAGCATGGCCCCTGCGGGCAGACCATACAAGAGTAATAAAACAGGCATCCTATTGGGATGTTTCCATCCCAGTGTCTTGCCTGCGGGCCAGGGCCCTGTCTCATTCTGCTATGCTACGGCTGGTCCCCTGCCAGCTGCAGGGAGGGACTGTCTCCCTTTCAGGGTCCTCCACTCCCACTTCTCCAGCTCACTGCTCTCCAGCCTTCCTGCACAGCCAGCTCCCAAGCTGCTGCCTCTGCACCACCGCTCCTGCTCTCCTGCAGCTTCCCATTGACTGGGGCCCCTTCTGCCTGGAGGTAGTTGGGAATTGGTCAGTAGGAGCAGCCACCTCATCCAAACCAAACGTCTCCAAGGAAATGCATCTGAGTCAAGAAAGCCTGGCCTTAGAAATAGGACGAGTGTCCTACACCACATGCCAGCAAATTTCTCTCATTTTCTGCCCCAAAAGACATGCAGTTACTTACATGGAGAAGCAGAGCAACTCAGAGCAGGAAGACTACGAGAGAGATTCAGCTCTGGGCAGCGTGAATTTTCCTATGGATGTGGGAGAAGCAGTTTCACATCTTTGCTATAAATCTGGCCAAATAGCAACTCAAACGCAATCCCCACAGCTCAAATTAGGCATTTGCACCGCCCTCACATTCAATGGCACGTCTCTCATTTTCCGCCCATCATCACCTCTTCTCTTTACAGGTTGGACCTACCGCACAGATACTGGAGGAATTCTGGTGACTTCTGCAGACCGCCAGACTCTTCCCTTGCACTCATCCTTCATTTAAGCAAGAAAGCACCTTACAAAAGAGTAAAGGCTTCAAATAATAAGACATAGTGCAAATATGTAAATAATAATCCGGTACCTCTAAATGCTTTTTAAAAAGAGAAGGGAATGTATATCTGACTTCATTAGAGACAAAACACATGGCTCGTTCTGGATACTTTCTGTCAATATATACCAACACAGCAGGTACATTCCCTGTGCCTTGAAAGAGGCACCGCACAAGATTAGGTGGTTATTTTTGTGGCATGTCCTTGTCAGTATTTCTCAGCCATGTTCCCGCTCAGGAGGGAGGGTGTGACTGTCCAACTTTATGAATGAATAATGTCAGCATTTGCTTGATTCACAGGCAATGTGCTGAAGCTGATGTCGTTTGTTAAATGTGAAAATACATACCAAAAATCAAATGCCAGTCCTTTCTTGTCATCTCCCAGCAATTAGAGCTAGCCTTCATATGAAGATCATCAGCTGGTTTGTAACACCACATAAGCGGAATGTTAAGGATGTAACTTTTTTAGCTATTCAAGCATGTGGGTAAAACTCATGACTATTTCTTGGGCACGCAATGTGATTTACAGGTAGACATTCCTTGCAATACTAACAGTGTATCAGAAAGGATACCATCATAATTCTACAACATTAACTGATTTCAGCAATCAAAATGAGGTCACACACCATTTTACAAAAGAGCTTTACGCACTGCATAATTCAATAGTTTTGCAAACCCACAGAGGATGCAATTTTATGGCAGTGACGAATCAACATGGAAGCTTTGGTTCTTCCAACAGGCTGAGTGATACCTTTCTCCACATGGAGACCTGTAGAGTGACTGTTTACAGATCAAGGCACTGCTCACCATGAGCTCAAGAGCAGAAGCAGGTCCTTCAGGTAACATTAGAACTGGAGTGTTAAATTCAGAAATCTGTGTGTTAAGAAAAGAATTTGAAGAATTGTTGTCCTATCATATCATGTTACATACATTTGCAATGCAGAGCTTGATTTTCTTTCTATGTTCACTGTTATAAGAATAACTCTTATTCCAAGATTGATGCTCCTTGAAAACTTTAAAATTTGCAATGTAAAGGCAAACTAGTTACACACATCAGTCACTACTTTGAGCAACTTTGTCAAATCCATCAATAAAACCTAATCCTGACAAGTGCCCATTTCTGACCTTTAGGTAAATGCCCTCCTAAAGGAAAGATGACCTTAATTCCGAGGAGATAGAGTATTATTTTCCATAGTAATTGATACCTAACTAAAATCCAAGTATCTAGGAAATGTTCAACCTGCTTTTCTTCATGCATTGTGTATTTTTTGTGTTCAATTTAAATGCATTACCACAAAGAACATAAATCTAAATGTAAATGTCTCATTTGCAGGCCACTACTCCCATTCTCCCTGCTCTTCTCTCATATAAGCATAAACTTTCTTTCACAATGTGTGACAGTAAGGCATCTGAGTCCAACAGTTCTTACGGAAATTTTATCTGTGACTGCATACAAAAAACAGGAATACTTTTCAAACTTGTAACAACTCCTCCAGAGAACATTGGGAAATGAAAAAAAACCTACCTATGAGTTACAGCCATATTTTCTTAGTCACCACGAAGGAGCCTGGATGTGTTCAAACAGCTGAACCTGGGAAGGCAGCAGCAGGGGCAACACACAGAGGAGAAAATGAAAACGAAAGCATATGTGACTACCATCCAGTGGGTCAAAGCAGTTGCCCTCAAGCCGGGCCTACTTGCATTGCTGCTGAGGTAGCCAAACAACCTCCTCCCTCCTTGGTTCTGTCATACTCACCATTTTGTTGTCCATGCTCTAGGACACCCAAGAAAACCAGTTTCTTGATTGATAACCACAAAATGCCTGGGGACTCTAGTCTCCATCCCAGCATTGGGTGATGCAGAGCTCTACTTCTGGTTAAATGCACAAAGCTCACACCAGTAGTCTTGAAGCTGAGGGTGCACTCAGTGGCTTTATACCAAGTGGGGTGAGCACCTCAGCTCTTCCCCTTGACTGCTCATCAGTAAAGACGAGCTCCAGGGATCACGTGAACTGGCCTCCACACTGTGTTTCTCTTCTTCAGCTCTGCAACAAGGTCATCCCTCAGACAAGACCATAATCTACAAGAATTTCTCAAATGTAACCTCTTTTCTCAGTGCCTTTTCCATTCCCTCTGCCACTCACCAAATATAGACCGTGTTACAAAGGAAAGTTAGCCTGAGTTCATCAGACATCATTCTCTACCCACTCATCTTCCAAAGTGAACAACAGTGCATTACACACCCATCAGCACAAATCTCCCTTTCAGAGGGGATCCTCTGTCTGCTTAGAGCATCTCAGGGAGTTCTGGATTGTTACCCTGAGTGGTTGCTAGCATGTTTCTGCAGTGATTGTTTCTCTCTTATCTTTCTCCTCCTCTCTCTGCCCGTATGTGCAGTTCTAGCTATTGAACTCATCCTCCATGAAAGACAGCTCTGAGGCCTGAAAGAGAACTGGAAGACTGTGAAAACAGGAACAGAGATGGAAAAGTGTCATGACTGCAGGTTGTAGGACAGTGTCATAAGGAAACTGGGTTTGGGAAGGGATGTCATAAGATCATCTAGTACAATCTGCTGCCCAAAGAAGGGTCAGCTGTTTTGACCATGAGATCAGACCATGTTGTTCAGGGCTTTATCTGATCGGATCTTAAAAACCTCCATAGATGGAAATTGCACAATCTTCTCTGGGCAACCTGTTTCAATTTTTGAATGACCTCATGATGAAAAAGTTTTTCCCTCGATCTAGTTGGAAAGTCTCTTCTGTCAATTTATGTTCATTGTCTCTTCTTCTCCTGATTTGTACCACTGTGGAGAGCCTGGCTCCAATTTCTTGATAACCAAAGCCTTCTCTTCTCAAGGCTGAAAGCTTCATTCCCTCTGCATGTCTGCATGGGGTACATGCTCCAGCCTCCTTTTGGTGTCCCTCTGCTGAACTCTCTCCGCTTTGTCAATGTCTTACTTCTACTGGGGGTCCAAGTACCGAATGCGGTATGCCTGTTATGGTCTAAAAAGTGCTGAGTAGAGGGAGATGATCACTTCCCTCAACATACTGGCTATTCTTCTGCTAATACCCCCCATGATACTGTCAGCGTGTTTTCTTGCCAGGGCACACTGCGGGCTTGCTCTCTACCAAGACACCCAGGTCATTTTCAGCAGAGACACCTGCAGAGGCTGTTTTGCACATCCAGGTAGAATAACACCCATTAGCCACTACCTTTTGAGCTCTAACACCCAACCAGCTTTTTACCCATCCAGATCATAACATCCTAACTTGAATAAAAGAATACTGCAGGAGACAGTGTCAAAAGCCTTGCTAAATTGGAGGTAGATGACATAGACCACTTTTCTCTCACCCACAAACCTAGTCATTCTATAATAGAAGGTAGTCAGCTGGATTGAGCCCAGCTCACCTCTGGTAAATACACATTGTAAACAGCTTCTTGTGCCCAAAAATGTGTTCCAAAAGGCTATTCAAGAAATTACAAGACAGAGGACATGACTTGTCATGTTCCTGTGCAGATAAAAGATGATCAGAGGAGTAGTGTTAGGGGCAGAAGTGATGCTGCCTCACTACCCTTCACTTCTAACCTTGTCACAGGTCAGTATTGAGGCTCAGGGCTCACCAGAATGACGCATCCAATTTGACTCTGTATTCAAATAAAAGTACTGAAAAGACTCTAGGTGACCCAAAAATCAAACTAATTACCTATGCACATTTCTAGACACATTAACTTATCCCATCGTTCTCTGTATTGGGCACTGAGCCTCACTTGAGGCTTTTAAAGTCTTGCCTGGCACTGTCCCTACTGTCATCTCCTTTTTGAAGACCACATTCTCCCACTACAGCTACATTTAATTGAAATAACAAAACTGGTGTGCAATAAATGGAGGCTTATGAGCTATGCCAGAACTTCCATAGGAAATAGCCCTGCTGTACACAGAGTTAAATATGCACAGAATCTATACACGCAGTTGGTCTCTCACTGGTGATCATTTTGCTTCTGCTCCTGCATTGCCTCATAAACTGGAGAACAGAAGAGGTCAGATAGCAAACACAGCTGAAGTTTACTTAACTAAATTGTCTGTGGATGATCAATGTATGAAGAATACATCCAAAATTATATATTGGGGAGGGGGAAAGTGAAAAGAGCTTTGAATGAATCCATATGTTTTGTAAAACTGTATATTTTAATAGATAAATCCATTGTATTCACAGTTTGACAGGCAACATTCAAATATTTTTGCTGATCACAAAACAAAAACTGCTTAGTTTTCTGATAAGACATTGAAAAAAGATCTAATCTATTTTTAAATTGGCCAAAATGTTGACTTGTGTAATTTTGTAATTTTTCTCAGTATTGCTACTTGATAATCAGTTGAGCAAGTTTTCAATAGAAAAAGGTGTTCATTACTCCTTGAGTTCAAAGGGAGCCCCCACCTGCCTCACATCGCTTTCGATTATCTACCTCATGGCATTGCCCTCCAAACCAGCACTTCAGAGCTGAATGGCTCTCTTGGCAGATTGCTGGGAGCCTTCTCTTCTTCGGATCTGTAAGTGTGCAGCAGCCAACTGGCCTGCAAATAGCAGCAGAAAATAGCTAAGTTAAAGAAAGCACCGAAAAGTTTGGATGCCTATCTGAATGCTAGCTGCTTCCATTAGTTATAATCCATTGTTCAGTGAGAGAGCTAGTGCTAATGACCCCTGTTCAGGAAAGCATTTAAACAGAGGCTTAACTCTGTCCCTATTCAGGTTGGCACTTATGTCTCATTTTAAGTACTGCGCTGAATAGACCTTTTTTTTCCTGAATCAAGGCCAATTTCAGTTCATCATCCCTGAGTAACAGATGCATTCTTCCCCCCTTCCTAACGAATGTGGAAAAACATGTAGCTAATACTTAACATGGAAGAGGGAGCAGTCTAAAGATAAAAAGAGTGATCTGTCTTCTTATCAGCACTGATCTACCTATCCTGTGCTTCCCTGACCCTCAGTGGTACTCACTTGAGGCTTCTCATGGGTGGATGGTGGAGGTCACCGCAATCCTCTGTGACGTGAAGCAAGAGGATGTGTCACCTCAGGTTGGGATAATGGTGAGTGCCTCCTAAATCCATCTTTGCATTCCTAGGAAGTAGCAACTCTTTTTTGCAAAATGCAAGGAGCTACAAAGTGCAAAATATTAGTGATTATTTAGTGAGTCATGGTTGGTTACCCAGCATCGATATAGTTGTAAGAACATGCCTCATGTCCTAAGGCTCAACTACAGCTTTATAAAGAGGGGAAGAGAGGGGATGCAGCAACGGAACTGTATTAGGGGGAAGTTTATAACTACACATTGAGAAATTATAACAAAGGATACTAGAAAAGATATAAAGGGCTGTTAAGCACCAAATTCCTACATCTGTCTTCCACCCCTCTAAAAACTCCAGGAGGAGGGGTTTTCAGCAGCATATTCGCAGACAGCCACTACCTTCTTCTGCTAGGTAATACATGGGGCTTCTGCCCCATGAGACACCTCTCCCCACAGATCCAGAGAAGAAGGGCTACCTGAGCCCCTGGCAGGGCTGCTGGAAGCACCTGAGCACTGAGCGTAAGAATAGGCATATTTCTCTATGACTTCAAGCCAAGAAAAGAAAAGTGACATTGAGAGTTTTGACTTTGTGGAGAAACTGGTGATGCTAGCACAATATATACCGTAACTTGCAGAGTTAACAGTACTGGAAAATTAAATGCTGTTTATGCTCAACACAGGCAGGGGAGGAAGGAAACAGGAAGATTCATTAAAAGTTTTCTAGGTGGTAAACATGATGACTAGAATCCACGGAGGAGCTCTCAGTCCCACTGGAAAAACTGTATCCTGATGTCTTTAGCCCTGGCACCAATCAAAAGCCTCTGTCACTGAGATGCTAAAATCAAGTAAAAAGAAGGTGGACATTTTCCTTTAATTTCATTGACATCATCATTTAACATAGGAAGGAAGAAGGGGAATATAAGGAAGGTTCCTCCAAGGTCACTGGAAGGGATGTGCTGGAAAAGCTTTGGAATCTGCTGCAGGGAGCCCGGAAAATTGAAATCCACATCAAATGCTAACATTGGACTATGACAATGTTTTCATTGCATTCAATGTATTTCACAAGGTTCAGCTATGTAAATATATGTGCTGCTTCTTCCCTCAATACCGGGTGCAGCTTGCAAAGCCTAAGGAATTTCTGGTTGCATTTTCTCATATATGATCTAGTAGCCTTCCTTTCTCTTTCAAATTATAAACATACTATTACAAATAGGCAGTGAATAGATCTTTTTTTTTTTCTTGCGTTACTTTAAAAAAAAATGAATTGTTATCAGATTTAATGATATGATAAGCTTTAAAGTTCCCCTGGGAAGCTACCACAGCCATACTGATTTACATAAGCATTTTCCTACACATAATACAGCATGCAAGCTCTCTGATCTCATTATTCATTAGAAAATTAATGATATCTCTCAAATGTGAAAGCAGACCAGTTCTGCAGAGAGTGCTGGAAATTGGCTAGTTCTCGACGCGGTAGTCATTTTCAATTTACTGGCTTGAAAAAAAGATGCTTTTAAGCAAATAAAAGGGTGCTGACATCAAACAGATACTTGTCTTGCTGCCAGGGAACGAGATGCCTTTTAAGGCAGGAAGGTGGGACTTGAGTGATGTGAATAGGAAGAAAAGAAAACAAGCCAGTCAGAGTTAAGCAGCTCTGCCCCATTCATGAAAAATGTCTAGGCTCATTTCCTCATTGCCAGAGGTCTTTTTTGCTTAAATTCTAAAGCCCTTGCTCTGTTCTTGCCAATAATAAATAGCAGCCTGTTGTTAGAAAAAGTGCAAACTATAGAGGTTTTTTTAAGTGCTTTTCCCCAAGCTACACAAATTGTGGCATCCCACAGATCAAGAGACAATGTTAATAAACCCCTCAAAACTTTGCTGATAACTATATCCCAAAATTGAGACTGTCTGAGATTGTTGCGGAATGAACTATGGCATATTCACTCACAGGGAGCAAACACTGATAATCAAAGATGCCATGAATCGGCATATTATTGACCAGATTAAGATCTGATTTTTATCCCAGCTCTATTTAGATTGTAGGATCAGCATTAGCAAAGGTTAAAGCCACTATGCAAGTCTGCTAGTTTTGGATATGACAAACAAACAAGATGATTGTTTCTGTCGCTGTAGTAACACAACTGTAAGGACATTGCAGAGCCCAGGGGGGGCTCTTGGTGCACAGCGTCTCAGAGTGGAACACCTTTGTATCCATCCCTTATAGTAAAATGGATGAAATCTGTGCCTGCTGCTTGTTGAGGTAGATACAATCTTCTTTGTGAGATTTGACTGCTTCTTTTTAACGTAATTCATAGCTCAGATAGCAACAGAAATCATTCTGGGGTGTGGTAGAAAAGGGATATTAGACATGCACTGCAACATCCTGTTTTGGAACTAGTTTAATATGAGGCTCACAGGCTCAGCATTACAAAATTCTGCACTCAAGCTGTCACTTGCCAAAATTTTTGCACATTAGTTTTGTTTTTTCTTTCCTGTGATCGGTAGCGACATAAAAGGAAACATCTGGTTCTGCAGTGTCTGAATTAGGGGATGCCATAGGAAAAACACACCAAAGCAACATCAGATTTGAAATAACTGGGCAGCGTGAGAATTTGTGCAATTTGCAGACTTTTCCAGCAGGGAACTAGAAATCTACTACTGTGGTGGGAATTCCACCAGGCTTCCACCAGTGCAGAAAGAGTGCTACCGTTATATCGATGTTTTTACCGTATCTTCAACCATCATGATAGCCAACAAATACAGGATGCAAAATAATTACACAAACTCAAAATCATCCAGTTATAGCTGTTACCTGAGTATTAGCTGTGGTTTGGAAGACGCGTTCCATGCGTGTTCTGAGTTGGGATAAGTGACCTCCTCTAAGGGAAGCAATGGTTCTTTTGGAGAACATTGCAATGGAGGTCTAATGAGTATATATGTTTGGAGTTTAGATTGAAATCTCTGATGCATGTTTATTAATAACAGGAGTTATTAAGTTAAAATATCAAGACACGTTTGGAAAGAGAAAGAGAAAGAGAAATTTCCAGTCTGGAAGGAAAGGAAAATCTTACTTGTTCTTACATGATTCACTAGCTGCAAGACTTCTACATGGGGCCCCTCAAATCTGCACCAGTAACTATTGTACATGAAATAAAATCCTCTTAGCCATAGGATAAAACTGTACAGCCCCAAATCTTGCAGCCAAGAACAATGTGCTCAACATGTATAAATATCTGGAGAGGGTCTGGAAAAACAAAGGAAATGTCCCACTCAAAGCAGCAGCTGGGCCAAGTGTACTCACTGACCTGTCTGAAATGTTGGATACCAGAATAGAACAATTAAAAGATACTTTACAAGCGAGGTTGTGAACCTCTTATACTACCCATGGCATGAACCAGTCCCTGCCCCAAAGAACTTACAGCTGCAGTACAGACACAGACGACGTGACTTCTCTCAGGCAGCTGGAGACAAAGTTGGGAACAGCATGGAGGTCAGTCTGCTTTAACTCAACAACCCACTGACCTGCACAGCCTTTGGATTACTGTGATTATTGCTGTTGCATTAGTATCTGGGAGCACCAAGGACAATGATACTGTTGTGCTAGTCTCTGTACAGTCACACAACAAAAACATGGTCCCTGCCCCAGTCAGTTTCATGCCAAAGCACTAGACACAGCAATTAGAAAGACAGGGGAGCACAGTAAAGCAATGAGATGAGAAGTATTTTTGTAAGTATTTTCCCTTAAGCTGCAGTTCAACAAATACTTCAGGGTGACATAAGACAACACTGAAAGTAACAGGTCTGACCTCCTGCACCACTCCTCCCTTCTGCCAGCATGGGTCTTTCTGCAGCCAGGTGAAATGGCTTGGGGAATGCAAAGAGCTGAAAAAATAATTTTCTTTTTCTTTAACAGGTTGGGTTTTGACCGTGTCTGCCCCCCATTCAGGCTCAGCGCAAGGACACAGAAAAAGAGTAGCCAGCAGACATACAGCAAGAGTGGGATAGTGTCTTTAGGCAGCAGTGCTAGCTGGTTTTAAACGTCTGTTGAACAAAACACTGCCTGGGCAACTATTGGTCCAATAGCAAGACCAGTTAAATGATGAGGATGCCTTTAAAGGAAACATTATAGGTAACTGCTTCCAGGACCAGTAAAATTAAGGCCTTCCTCTAGGAATCTCAGTAAATGCATCTGAAAGCAGCATGCACTATCTTGCTGTTTAGTGATTAGTTGTGCCTTCCATGATGGCAGGAGCCATGCATAATGATACCCCCAAAGGGAGGGAAGATTAAGGGGCAAAAATCCCTTTAAAACCTCAAAATGCCAATCAAGTATGCCATGTATAAAATCAATAGGCCATGCTTTATCTCTCTGGAAAGATGAGAGTCATGAGTTAGGGATATCAAACGCAACTCACTATAGAAGAACTATGAAGTATTGTAACAGTCTTGAAAATGTGAACAGCAAGAAAACTATGCAACCTCTAAAGAATTTACAAAGGAAGGTGTGAAAAAAGTACCATGGGATGATAGAAGGCCACGAAGGGGGTGGGAGAAGGATCCATTCTGCTTTTGAGCTGAGTGACCACAAGAGGTGGGAACAACAGTCTTCGGTGAATGCGTGAAGGTGGAGAAAAGATTCACATGTGAATTGAGTAGGGTACAGAAAAGGTGTAGACCTTCAGAGAGGTCCACTTGCATCCAACAGACCTAAAGCTTAACTGCAAAAGACAAACTTTAAGATATGAGATGACCCTAGGTGGATGACCTGTAGATTTCTACAGCAGAGGAAAGCCTCTTTGAGAACTCACTCTGAAGACAGTGCCCAATGAAAATGAGTCACTCCAGTCTGGGGAAAATACTAGAGGACAACTAAGGCTATGAACTGAGGCCAGGGATGCTCTGAAATTGGCATCTTATTTTCTTCTAGGAGGTACAAAATGCTCCAAAGCTCTCATCAAATCCCGGACACGGGAGTTTCCTACAATGGGCTTTTGCTTTGTTACTTACAGGTTTGCATGGTGCTTGCAGTTAATGCAGGAGGATCTGGTAAACCCAAAGTACTTTTAATTAGTACCAATCTAATTTCCCAAGGGTTTGTCTAGTAAACATGGACAAACCCTTGGTTGATAACAGCCCTAGGCAAGATGGAAAATTGAAGGTAGCAGGGTAGATTTCTCACCAAACCACCAGCATCACTTTAAGGGTTGATATTACCTCCTGCTAGCTCTTGTGGAGACATTTTCTAATGGAAGCGTGTAAGCTCTTGTCCCTTTGGCAGTAAGCAAGCCATGGAGAGTCACTGACACAGGACAAGTGCACAGTGTCATGCTTCTAGTTCAGTGTCCAATTTTGGAGTCTGGATGGCAATGCACTGCTGTGGGCTACATCTTTAAGATGAGTGCCTAAATCCACACTACAGCTTCTAAAAGCAGGTACTTAAGAATCTAAAAAAAGGTCTGCATAATTATCCTTTCGAAAGTAGTTTTTAAACTGTGCAGCTGACACTTGGGAATTCCAAGTGGCTGATCAAACTGAATAGAAAACTGTAGCTATAAAGTGAATGAGAGACCAGTCTATATTGAAAAGACTAGCTTATTATGACGAGAAAAGCTAGTGGCACTTTTCCCATGATCACCCTTCAGCACTCTGATTTCAGAAGTCCAAAGAAGACAAGAATTTAGTGCAGTATCCCACATCTGGATATTGCCCTATTCTGTAGTTTGTTTTGTGTTTTTATTAGACTTAAATTTTATTTCAGTGGGATGTTCTCTATAATTTGCAAAGCACATGAGGCAGCTTGTGTATTCAGGAAGCTATTAACCACAAACCTCTGATTCCGGGGGAAAAGAGGGGAGGGCAAAATTACTGGAAATTGAGATTTAGAAAAGAATGCTGTGGATATTAGTTGAAGAAAGCACAAGGTGTTGCTAAATGAATCACACTGAATAGAAGACAACTCTGGATGTGGAACTCTACTTTTGGGAGTATCTCACAAAATATCTCTCTCTCTCAGCAGTCATACCTGTGATGCACACCTGGTACCAGCACAGTAAGTGCCAAACAAAGAGCAGAATTTGAACTGTAGCATTAAAACTGTAGCGCTGCTTCCAAAAATAATAAAAAACTAACATCAGGTTTAGTATTGCTATTCCTGGTGTGACCACTGCTTTAAGAAGCTTGCCTTCAGTCTTGATTTGGATTCATCACATACGCATGATCTAGCACAAAGCTAGACAGCAACAACACACAATACCTGATGGGGCATAAGCCCTGCAGGTACAGGATTAACCTCTCAACAATTTCTAATGCGCTTGGGCCAACAAGGTGAGATGACACAATGCTTATCTTGGTGTCCTATGAAGGTGGCATTTGTGATCTAATGTTGCAAGTCCTAGAGTTAGGTTCGTTGTAGTGCAAAACTACATCCAGAGGCGTATAGTTTCAGATGAGCTCAATGACGGAGATAATTTTTTCTTTCAGAACAAGGACATCTAAGAGAGATCAGAACACTAAAACTTTCTGGGAACCGATGTTTCCCTCCATTGACTCCAAGGGAAACCTACACAGCTAGCTCAGATGGAGATGTCCAGAGACAGGCAAGACAACTGCCATTCCTACTGTTGCCTTTAGCCAGCTATACCTCAGGTGCCTAGTCTCACCTGGACACTTAGCAGTAGGTGAGCTGAACCTTGACTTGGATTTTCAGAGAAATATGGAATTGTATATGACTTACTCTGCAAATCATATGCACTTCTCTTTCATTGGCTCCTGGAAGGTTTTTCCATTACGTACTGTGACTTTGCTGGTACCAGGTAGCGTGGGACAGAGAGGAAAAAAAACATTTGATACAATGGCCCTAGTCTGCTGCAGGTCCCAGAATAATAAATGTGTGAACTACGTCTGAAGCTCATCTTATGAGACAGAGAAGGCAAAGAAAATTTATAGTCTTCTCCACTGATCCATGCAGGAGGTGATCTATAAAGGGTGCCTCACAGTTTTCTTCTCCTCTCTGCAACCCAAGAACCTTCAAATGTTTTTATCTCAGTAGACCTGCTAATATATATTCATATGAACTAAATGAACATGTGATATATTTAGATGCATATTCTATTTGCACAATATTTTTTACATTTCATTATGAAAGTTTCTGCTGCATAGGAAGATGAAGTTCACCACAACTTATCAGTTAAAGTGGCCATTAAACAAATGCATATGCACACAAGCATACAGCAATGGGAGAATACTAAGCACAATGCAAGGTGATGGACCTCTTGTGATGATATTTTTATGTTTTTCATAGGCAGAAGACTAAAAGGGATGTTCCAGCAATCAGTCACCTCCTATTCAGCTTGCTCAGGTGCTGACCTCGGTGGCAGCAATAGCAGCATCAGCTTTTTGGAGAAGATTTTCTCTTAGATCCTCACATCTTGAAGCTAAAGACAAGTTCCAAACTCCTGCAACACTTCTTACTTACTGTGCATCCTCCTGGAGGGTTTTTTACAGCTTCTCATTGCTGCAGCAGGTTTTCAATCACTTGAGTGATTGGAAGTGAATTGTCGTGAGCCATTTCAGTATGTGTACTATGATCTGAGAGGCTTTAACTTCATTTGGGGTGTGTGAGACAAAGCAGGAAGAGATTATAGTGACTTTATAAGGACGGGTGCAATCATCAGATATGCCAGTGGGGAAAGTAGTACAGCGAACATGGTGAGCAAATGTTAGTACCCATAAGTGGAAGAGGGTAAACCGAATTCTTCTACCTGGAGGTAGAAGCCCTGCTCCACACGATGCAGGAAGAGGGAAGAGACAGAGTGGCATCATCTTTGCACCAGCATCCCTGGTTCTAGAGAGAGCAAATCTCTAGCTCAGCCCTGGGAAAAGAAAAAGTAGCTGCAGAATTACTGTGCTGTACTAGCCAGTTGGTTTCCTGCTGAGACCACTGGTGTATCAGCACATACCAATGGCTACCTCGAGTTTTGCAGGTCCCACTCTGCTCTTCAGGCTCCTTAAATCTTATGCTTTGTGAGTGCTGCAGCACCAAAGTCTTTTCTCAGTTCTCCCAAGAGTTTCCTCCTACAGACCTGCAAGTCACCTGTACAAAAGCCATAAACGAAGGCCTAGCTTCTGAGCAGACCTAGCAAAAATTTTCCATCAGAATATTTTTATCTCAGAAGGTGCCATTTCATCAAAATTTAGTCTTTCCACAGGAACTTGCTAGTTTTTGACAATGTTGCTACGAGAAAACCCACACAAAAATAAAGAGTGTTTTAACAAGCTCAAACAGGCTCAACAGCCTTCTGTATTGGAAGAAATGCTAATTTCTTTTCCTTTTAAAAGGTGTTTTATTTTTGTAATTTAAAGTTATAAAAACCACAAGTAAATGCTTACATTTGATCCCTTGAAGTTCAAATTACCCCAAAATATATTTTTATGATTAATCTCTTGCACAAGATTATATTTTTGTTCCAATAACAGGGAGATAAATCAAATACCTGGTGCAAACTTGATGTGTCTCCAATGATGAGGTGGTTGGGACTCTAATCAGCAGTTCTTCTGAGACAATATGGAAAGCCAGAACCATACACCTCTCTTTTCTCATCATGTGCCATTCCACACAGATTTTTGAAAACTAAATCGATTAGGAGAGGCTCAGACAAGATGTTGGGAGGCTGAGAATCCTGGAAAACCCTCAGAGTTGACAGTCAGTGCAACTGACTGTGCAAAACTGTGTGAGCTCTGTGCCTATAGGATTTCATGGCACCAGAATTCCAAATATTTCCATGGAAAAGGCCACACATTGGGGTGGAATTGGGCTCTTTGCAAAGGATCTTCACGACAGCTGTGCAAAATTCTTTTCTACCAGGCCTTTTGGGACCTCTTCATGAGGTCATTTCATACTCCAGAAATGGCCCTTTCTTTGAAAACCATTGCTGTTTCAAGGGGACTCCTTACTCCACCTGAGCTCCTCTTTTCCTTGAGAGCCAGGAGTCTCCACAGCTGCAAGTCTGTCAAACAGCACCACACATCAGCAGACCTCTGCGCCCAAGCAGAGCGCTGATCATGAACAAGGAAGACATCAGCAGAGCACACCCGGGTGCTGGCCCTTTACCAAAAATTAATTCCACCCCTGAAGTGCACGATGACATAACACACTGCCTTTCAAAAGGGACGTCTACAAAGCACTATACCAGGCCATATGGAGATAATCAAGCCAGTCTGCAAGGCTGCTGGGGTATCCAAAGCAGTCTACCTACCATAGTGCTCAGACTTGGCTAACAGAACCTTCATATCAAAGAACTTCAGTCCTCTGAGCAGAGCTGCTAAAAGTGAAGAGGAGGGTAAAGCTACCCTGTATGGAGCCTTAGGGTCTATACCAGACCTGACACCTATGTTAACTTATTTAAGTGGGATACATCTGCACAGCACTGTATCCCGTGATGTTAGCCTTTCCAAGATTCCTATGTCAGTATGAAAAGTACGGGGCCACCATGACCACTCTTGCGCTTTGGCACAAACAGCTGAGGAGCCAAAGCAGCAGACCTCATCGTATGGAATATGGGTGACTGCATTGCATTTCTTCTGACTACGCTACAGCTACAGCTAATAATTATGCCTGTTTTGGGAAAGCTATTGCCAACCCCATGGCAAACACGCACTCTATGATGTGCATAGAACTCTTATAAAACTGGAGGGTTTTGTTCAATTTATCAGAGATGAGTTTATTGGTATGAGCTGCAGCAGCAATAAAAACTAGACACTTTTGAATAATGTCACTCGTGGTCATCATACAGTTAACACTAACTGGGTTCCTAAATGCCAGGGGGACAAATTTCATTAACAGGATGTAATTAATGGGGGTTATATCACGGTTTAATTTGTCGCTTAGCGCTCCCATGAAATCAGTCCCTTGGGGCACATCAGAGAGGAGAAGTAGTAACTGGAAAAGATGTTTCCCAAACTTTTAGTCCTGTGACTTGGTCCACAGAAGCTAATGAAAATACCCACATCAGTAGCGGAGTTGTGAAATGGGTTTCTTTCTTTTGATTAAATTATATAGGAGGAGCACAAGTTACAGGATGATAATATTGATTGCCCAAAGCCAGCCACTTCCCTGCAATACTTCACATCTTAGCTGGAGATTTTTTGCAGGATTTCTTATCAGCCTATGGTCAAGCAGTGGGAGCTGGGAACAAAGACGATCAGGAAAGCGATGGTACTGTTATTTCTCTCTCTGAATTAAAGTCATCTGAAAGCCTAGCTGATAGCTCAGAGTGTGATGCTGAACGGTGCATCGCTCCATAACAAGAACAGCAAGCCTGAGAGCATTTGCCTCCACTGCAATTCAATCAGGGTGCCTTGCAGCTCGAATTGCTACTATTTTGTGGGTCACTACCTCCTCCAATATTCTGTGTGCCCTCTCTTGTTTTCTTTTCATTTGCTATGCAGGCTCGCAGACCTTCCTGCTAGGTTTCACTTGGGAGGCCCAGAACC
Organism: Chionis minor; assembly: GCA_013398295.1. Classification (NCBI taxonomy): domain Eukaryota; kingdom Metazoa; phylum Chordata; class Aves; order Charadriiformes; family Chionidae; genus Chionis; species Chionis minor. Next base: position 1,678,555 of record VZSF01010994.1, read on the forward strand.
CCTGTTCTGAAAATCCTAACAGGACCTTGATGGATGCTAATGTCTCTGCCTTTCATATCATTTTACCAGTGAAGCCTTTGATCTGTCAGCAGTCTTTATATCAATGCAGTCATCTCATAAAATGGAGAATATGACAAAAATATCTGTTGTGCTAACGCAGAGTATCCCCCCCACCCCTCATAAAAATGCAGCATTAGGGAGTTTACTTTAACCTCCATCAGCCAGATGTGCCATGAGTGTAGAACTGGGAGCAAAAACTTTGTTTCATTTTATTTTTTTTTAAAAAGCAGCCTGGTAAAGGAACTTGTAAAGCAACAAGTACTGTACATTATGATTCAGAGCAGCGAGGGACAGCTGGAGAGACTTGATTGGCTCCAGCCCAGTGAAACAGAGGCTTCTTGTGACCAGCTGCTGTGCTGCAGCATGAATGACAAGGGTAATAATTGATTACTAACTGGCAGCTCAAAAGGAAGAAAGAATTAACAAGAGTGATGAGGTGCTTTACAGCTTGGTAACTGTAAAACCAGTAGAACAATTAGGGGAAAAAGAAAGGGTTTTCACTTCTTACCTTAGAGTTACAAGGACAGTGCTAGTTATTGTAAATCGCATGACAAGCAAGCCAGAGGGGCAGGTCAGTGGGTAATATGGGGGCTTTGCACGCCCACAGGTCCCGCAGAATCATTCAGCAGACTTACCGGGGAGCAGCTAAAACTCAATCAAAAGCATCCAGCCATGCCAATTACATTGGTAGTCAAGGCAAGGTCTCTGAGCCGTCAGCCATAATATCATAGTGGATCTGAAACCTCCAGCAAATGGTGCATTGTGACAAACCAATTCTTTGCCTTTCAGTGGGCGCTCGATGGCACACAAACTCTTTCTGCCCTGAGAATAAACTCACGCCTTTTTCTTTTCCTTCTCCCCACCCCCCCCTTCTTGTAAATGGCTTTTGTGTTCACCCATAAATGCACTGGATGCATTGTTGCTACACCTTTCTTCAAGGAACTTGTACTGACCTCATGCTCTGGGCCATGTAAAGCCTTCTGGCCACTGAGCGCCAGGCTCTGCCCCTTTTTCATGCAGAGTAGCACCTCACTTTGGGCCAGATCATGGCCAGCATGCCAATGCAAGAAGTAAGGGGCCATAACGTGTCCTGTGTCTTGCTTCTCACACAGAGGGAAATAATAGCCTCTGCGGACTATGCCTTTTCCTTAGCCCAAGTGGGAAGAAGGGAGAACTTGATGGATCCTTCATTTCCTTTCCCAAGGCATCTGGCAGCAGGAAGCATGTGCTGTGCCAGCTACAGACCCGTCGCAGTTTGCTCCCTTCCCAGAGCAGCAAGGAGACAGGTCTGTCCCAGCGGTAGCTCAGCAGTGGGTGGCTTCTTTCCTGGGGCTGAAGCACCATGATCTGATCTAGCTCTCTGTGAGCAGAGCTGGTAAAATCAATGGGACTAATCATGGGGAAAGGTATCATTCAGCATGAGCAAAGCTGGCAGCCTCTGGTCTGACATATGGAAAATGCTCTTCTAGCTGGTTGAAGCCTCTTCAAATCAGCCCACCCTCACCCCTCCTCCAACTCCAGAATCTGCTATCCTTGTGCTTATGAAGTCGCTCCTTACCACTGGCAAGGTCTGACACCTTCTGACTCAAAGCTAACGAGATTTGTCTCTCCTATCTTTAGCCATTTTAAAGATAAACAACCTGTCCGAATTGGGAGGTTAGCCATCTTCTACAGCCACTACAAAGAAAGCTCTCTCCCCTGAGGTGAATTCTTACTACCTGCTTCAAATGACTGCTCAAGGATGGTGCACCATCCACCTCTCACACTGGCCTCTGAACTTGCCTCAACAACTATTTAGGAGCTGACTTTGACTTTTTTGGAGGTTAAAGATGGGGGAGAGACATTGTCATGCCTTGTTCAGGGTCTTACTCTGACATTTCAGACCAGTGAAGTCAACGAGTAACGCACTAAGGAGGTCAGGATCAGTCCTCTCTGCAACTAGAGGTGCAACACCTTGAGCTGTGTGGCAGGGAGGACAAAGGGCTCAAGTTGCTAACGTGGCATTCCACAAACAAGAAAAGCTGCTGTGACAAAGGGGAGCCAAGCGGCCCCAGAGTAGAAGTAATTGGGGCTGTCCTTGCTCCCACCCAGTGGAACATTAATGAAACAAATTTCAGATGGAGGATATTACAGTGGAGCTCAAGATGTACAAATGCAAATGGTACAAGACACATGTCTTCATCTGTTCACCCTTGAAGACTCCCCTAAGGACTATAGATGGAACTTTACTAGAAAATCTACCAAAAATTCAAGGCCTGAGGGTGGGTTGGCAGGTCTGGGTTTTTTGTTATTATATACATAGCACAAAAATGTGCTTGACTAATCTAAACCTTGTGTTGCTTTCTTATACTGCTAGAGCAATTATAGCTGAGAAAAAAAAACACATCACCCAATATGGAAGTACTTTTTTTTCATGTTTGACATTTTTACATTTTTACTGACAGGGCAAAGCCTATGATTTAATCAGTCTCCATTTCCCATAACTGCTGAGAAGGGACTGGCCCCTCCTCCACATTTCTCAAAGGGCTGATGATTAGAAAGAAGGCCATGCAAAACTCAAAAGAGTTAACTCCATCTATCATGAAGCACTGTTGCACTAGGAAAAAAAAAAAAAAAAACAACTTTCTCCCAAAGGTCTTGGTGTGTGCACTGCAGTGTACATAGTGATTGTGGCAGAAATGGGATCATTATGAAGAAACAAGGTATTTTTGCCACTCGTTCAGGAAAATGAGAAGCTATTCTGCTTTTCTTTTACTGAAGCACATTTCTTCCACATCCTTTTTTTCACTTATTACTCTTTTTAGTCGCAATGCCACAGCCTACCGTGAAGAAAGAAAGAAAAAAGAAAGAAGAAAACCAGGAGGCCCCAGCTCTGCTCTTGTCAAAGCTGATGGACCCACCCCAGTGTGTCAAGCAAATTGCCTTCAGTAAGGACCAGGAACACAAAGTACTAGCATCCTGGACCAGGAAAAGACAAGTGGCAGCTGTTTCCTCCAGAGAAGATGTAGAGATGCAGCTGCAAGCAAGAAAGAGCAAATAATCAGGTGGCCACAGAGACAATAGAAACTGGAAGCTGAGCACAAATTATGTCATTGGTGCTGACCAAGGTTTTCGGAGCTTGGAAATAATTAAAAACTATTCCAGAGAAGAAACTGATCTTCTCAAACCTGTAGGACTACAGTTAGCTTTTCCTTTCAGCCCTCCCCCATGCATACTGCCACCATCCCCTCACGCTGCTGCGGCAACAAATGGGAACGGGAGGGCGCCACAGGTGACCGATCTGAAGAGATCTCACCCTGTGGAAATGTGACTTAAAGTGATGTGAGCATCTGGGGACAGCCAGAAGTAAGATACCTACTTGCTCTGCAGGCAGAAATGTCAGTTGTTGTAAGAGCTGTTAGCAGGTAAGACCATACTTTCAGTGGCTTACCATTTTGCCATGTTACTAAGCTCAAGTATTACCTGTGCAAGATCTTTGGCCATAGTGGAGAGGTATATCCTGGGGTTTAATTGTTGGTTTGATTTATTTTTTTTTTCCTAGATGTTAGCATAACTAGCTTAGCTGATTGTCAGAACAAAGAGGTGGAAAGACAGGTTCTCTTGACTATGCCTGAAAAAAGTATCTATGCTGTGATTTTGGAGCTGGCATTTTTGAACGGTCCACTAAGTTCCAACTCCTTACAACCCTCACCTGGGACCTGTCTGTGCATGCACAGACCCAAGGGAGCGGAAGGTCCCCCCGAGGTCTCACCAGGAAAACAGGAACAAATCCCGGCTTTCCCTGTGGCTGTCTCTGCTGACCCAGCCTGGGCCACACTAAGGGGAGCCAAAGGCTCTTTCTCAGGGGCAGCCGGGGTGGTCGGGCTGCCACTCCAGCAGAAGGAGTGAAAAGAATCAGGAGACCAAGAAAGAAGCAGAATGACTGAGCCAGACAAGAAAAAAAGACTGGGACAAGGACACGGAGTTGGATATGGGGACAGCGTGAGGAGTAAGGAGAGGAGATCAGAGCTCACTGTGAAGGAGAAACTGGTCTGGGACAAGCAGCCGGAATTTGTTGTGGGAGAAGAAGGATTGAGAGTTGGTATTGAGTTGGGACATCAAGTCTTGAGTGAGACTCTAGGAGTGCGTGGGCAAGAAGAGAGAGGCTAGGAGAGAGGTCTGGGAAGGGAAACTGGAACTGTGATTCCCCAACAGAGTACAGTGTGTCTCAAAGAGGATTTGTTCTCATCTCAGTTTACAGATGAGGAAACTAGATCACAAGGACATTAAGTGACTTCTCTGAAGATATCCAGGTAATTATGAAGTTAAATATCAATTCTTCACATTTCTACCCAGACACATTAAGAGTGGGGCTTGCCATGGGACCACCCTTCTTTTGAGACTGGACCAATTGCCTCTCATAATTCACAATGAGATTTAGGAAACTTGAGTTTTTCTTAGAGCTCTCTTGCTGACCAGCAAGCAGGATGGGTCACTCCCTTCACCTCTCTGGAGTCCTGTTGCCTGTGGTTTTTCAGGACAATGTCTGATTCACCAAGCGACTCACTAAAGCACTGCATTGTGGGAGACCCAGTCGAGCCCGAGAGCGTGCCCTATCAGATGGAAGTAGGGGATGATGTTTTCTCATTCAATACTGTCTGCTTATAGCTCAGAGGTTTCAGCTTTTGCTGCAAAGCCAGAATTTGCCAGGGCAAAAAAAGAAAAGAAAAAAAAAAAAAGGCAAATATAAGAGTCTGATAGTCTGCGATATTAAGGATCCTGAAGAAGAGAGCAAGAAAAGGAACTACCTATCTGCAAGTGTACTTTCCTACCTTGCACAACTTTATTTATACAAGTGAGTCTGGCTCATGTGGCTTGTTCAGACAGCTCCAGTGGGACTTATTTAGTGAAAAGGACAGTACAGGAAAAGACGTGTAAACTCTGGGAGAAACCCAAATTCCTGTGTAAAGACTCTTTAGAATCTTTCAATAGCTTTCCAGTGACTTGCCCTGTTCATTGCGGGTTTCTAAAAACATACTAACAAGCAGACAATAGTTTAGCAGTAAGCAGACTAATAAAAAAATAAGTTATTATTATTATCATCATCATCATTGTCATCATTATTATCATCATCAGTATCAAATTATTATTCTACCAGATTTACCAATAGGGAAGGAAGGGTAATTCCTCTTTGTAAATTATCAACTGCTGCTGAAAGAGCGATGCCTCATAGAAACCTCCTAACATTTTTCTCTGCTTTCATTGTCACATACTAAATACATTACCATCCACCATGCACCCCCACAATTTCAAGCTTATTTTGTGACTTCTGCTATTCCACAAACTTTAGAAATAAATAGAGATATGCATGCATTTTGACAATAATAGTCCATGCCCCCATATAAGAAAGAGGAGAATATGGAGGTTTCATTAGATACTAGGACTTTGTTCACGAAGATGTGGAATAAAGTGGGTAGGTGCCTCATGAGACTGCAATCAAATTAAAATTACTCATGATTCAAACTGGAAGTAAAAGGCACTGTTGCACTCATTGCTTGCAATTAAAGTGCACATCAGAGGGAAGTTAGTATTATTAAGCAAAACTGAAAGTGTTGCAGATAAAACACCTATTCTGTTAACCCTCTGGTTAGACATTCTCATTTCTTCACCTACAATGTGCAGGGCTTCCCCTCTGCTGCTGTCAAACTTTCAGAATAAAAATCATCATTTCTGAACCAATTTCATTACCGTAAATGTTAGCAGCACATTGTGTGAGACCCTGGGAAAACTGTTCTGAGAAGATCGTTGGTAAAGCACTGGACAGAGACTTCTACAAAGGGTGCAGTTCCTAGGTCCTCTGTAGGCTTCCTGTGTGTCTGATCAAGTCATTCAGTGCATCTGTGCTTCAATTCCCAAATGTCAATAGGGGGTGAGACCACAACATTCCCACACTCAGCTTAACAGGACTGTGTCAAGCATAGACTTTGGAGGTTGGATTTGAGACTTATCTTCTGCTTGGTCTCTGATCTTTGTCACCAAGCTGTTCATTTGTCTCATTCAATGCCAAGGGAGGCTCATCTGGGCACAGCGAACCCTCTGCCCCTCGATGGGCTACTCCGCATACGGAGTGCAGTTGTTCTCTACCTGCATGCCCCCTGGAGCACCAGATTTACAGCACATGTGCAGAGTGAATTCATGGCAAAAGCACCATGACTTTCCCTTGTAACAGTGGACCCCAGAGAGCAAAGACTGGAGATTCCCAAGGCTGGAACAGAAGTTCAAGAATTAGGGCACACGGCAGAGTTAGAGGGCAGTCTTTGTCTTTAGTCTTCTGTATTTTTACATTAAATTGTCAGATTAATCTTCATAGGAATACAGGAAAGGTCTTGGGAAGTGAGGTCTGTAAAACAATCTTTGGACTAACGTAGCTTGTGACAGCCTAGCAGGTAAAACATTAGGTCAAACTAAGGAGACTTGACCTTTTAAAGATAATGCTGACCCTGATCCTTCTTTGTGAGATGCTTTTTAGTTGGGCTGTATATGATCATTTCACATTCCCTGCCTTCCTGAGATTGTACCTTTTCCAATCATTCTGCTGAGCTTCCCAGCATACATTTGTGTTTGTGTCTCATCCAGGCTAGGGAGACATATCTTGCTAAGAATTCCCTCTCAAATCCCCTTCCTTTTATACAGTGAGAGCAAAACAAAAGAACCAGAACACAGCATGCAACTGTAGCCTTCAAGTTTAAGACCACATTAGCAAGAATATATCTACATTCACTTTAGATTCACAAGAAAAAAGCCTGTGTCTGTGTGGTTTGAAGCTATGAGAAAAGGAGGAATAAAAAGAAATGTAATAAAGCTATCTGGCCAGAGAAGAAATAAAAGTTGCATACAGGAAAGCCCAGAGCATAGCTTTTTGCTATTATTTGTCAAAAGTTAAGAGAGAAGCGTTTTGAGAGTAGCTAATAGCAGCAGTAGTGGAATTTCCCCATCAATGGGAAAACCGCAGCAAAATCTCACAAAAAGAGGACGTGTGAGAAATGAGTTCTGATGTTCAGCACCACCTCACCACACCTTGAATCCCTCTCTTGGAGGAACGCCTCGTGCCATGCAATACTTTAGCATCATGAGGTCTCATGCAACTGGCATGAACAGCCACACAGCTCTGGGGGCTTCCAATTATACCACTGCCTTTGAGCTGCCAAGATCCTGTTTCATACTCCCTCATAGCCCTGCAGTCTTGTCCCAGCTCCAGCTGGGGAAACTCACATTTACCTCTGGCCCTGTGTGTTTTGTCACACCTGGCAACCCACCATCTTTCTCCATGGGTGAGTAGTATGGGTGAGTAGTATAGGAACCATACTACTCACCTAATTCAGGCATTCAAATAACAAAGTCAGGTTTGTTAAGCCTTTTAGAAAGCAGTACCTAATAATAAATGTGACATTGCTATGATTTCAGAAGTACCACCACAACCCAGTTGGAACAGAGCAGCCATACTAGGCTCCTCAGGCCAGAGGAGCCCAGGCACCAGGCTGTTGGTCAGGATGGGACTCCTTCTCCATCCATTGCATGAGCATCATTGGCTTGATGATCTCCAGAAGGAGACAGCTGTGGGTGGCAGGGATGGATCTGCAGCACGGTTACATTAGGGCACTGTGCATCTGGAAGTAGACCCAACAGGAAGGGTATGCTCTTGCAGGATATGTTTGTCATATTACTTGAAGATTTAAAGACTGTATTAGGCAAAAGGTAGTTCTTTCACTCAGATATCCCTCTGAGACCGGGGACTTCACACTGCCTCAAAAGAGCAGTGCAAGCACAGGAGGGTTCAGCACAGCTAGAGAAGTGCTGCTGATGACAGCTGCAATATAAGTGAGTACAGAGCAAAGCTCTTTCAGTTCATTAAAATGTAAGGCTTAGAGCCTGCAAGAGGGGAGGCTGGAACCAGCCCTATGGAAAACTCCTGTGGAATTTAATAGAAAAAAATTTACAAATTTTGAAAGCTTATTGGGAATATTCCTTCCCCTGAAAAGGTTTTGGGGTTTTTGCACTGGTTTCCGTGAAATCTGTCCTCACACATTTCTGTGGACCCTCCTGGATTCATACCTATTACATTTCACTAGTCTTTTCCATGCAGACATGCAAACTGAAACCACAGAAAATATTTTCATGCACCCTCCACCCTCCAGAGCAAACCCACCACATTCACCCCGACTCAAGTGAGGTGTGACGTGGCAGCTTCCTCAGAGGTGCCAGCCAGCTGCAGCAGGCAGAGAGACAGCAGAACCTGGGTGGAGGGAAATAAAGGCAGCTTTTAGGTAAAAATCCTGTGCTCCCTGAATTTTTCCTTCTTTCTTTTGCAGCCAGGCTGTACAGCACTAAATCAATGGACTCACAAATCTGAGGGAGTTTATAAGCCACTCTTAGTAGACACCACTGACGATCCTAAATATGAGGTGTCCATGAGTTAGCAAATCCTGCTCTGGTGAAAGTGAGTACACCTCCTATTGAGACCAGAGGGAGCTGCTCCCAATTACACTAATGCTGAATATGGCTCCATTATTGACTTGTTTTAATTTTTGGACATTGTTTAAAAAAAAAAAAAGGTCACTGGAAAAATGTGCATTCTATCAAGTGTTGTGAAACTGCGTGGGTTGGAGAAGGCTCAGTTTTTAATAAAGGAAACATTCATTGCATCCCGTTTCAAGGACTTCTGTTAGAAAGGAGGAGGCAAGCAGGAAGCTGAAGCCTTTCTCCTGCTAGTTCTCCCTTTGCTATCAAACAATAACATTTTTAATGAAAGAGAGAAGGGGAAAAAAAAGGAGGGGGTAGGAAATCCCTTTTCTTTTTTCTTCGTTCTTAGTGGCTGTGTACGTGTAACCGTGGAGGCCAGGGAGGTTTCCTTACCTTTGCCAAGGTCAGAGCCTGGCATCACACACAGTGCAAGAGTGCTGGGGGCCCAGCTGGCTCTGTGGGGATCCTGATGTCCCATTCACAGGAACAGGTGACAGACTAGCCTTTTTCCTGCTACTCTCAGGTTAATTTTTGGAAGGATCCTATGGAATGTAAAAAANAGAATTTTTGGAAGGACCATATAGAATATAAAAAAAAAAAAAAAAAAAAAAAAAAATTTAAATTGTATTGTATTTTAGAGGCAGATTTAAACTAACCTGAAAATTCAGCATATGCTCCTTGAGTCATGTCCAGGCATACCTACAGTCTTCAGTCATATATACATTTTCAGAGGCATTTTCTACTAGGATGATATCAGTCTCCAGAGTTCTAGGTATAGTTCATTCTTCCCAGCTTCCCTCTGTTCCGCTTCCTCCTTATTGTTTTCATCTGCTAGTACATCCCTGCCTGATTTGTCATAATTTCATGTTGACATACTGTAGTAAGACAATTGCAGCTGCTCTCTCTGAAGAATGCAAACAGGGATCTGTCATCTCCTCTCCCTTCCTCCCCACCCCCCTCCCGGCAGGGATGGATTTCACCAGGAATGGAAGGACCATTGCCCCCGAGAAGTGGCTGCGGTTTGCCCGTGCAGAGGGCTGGCAGACGATCCCTTGTCACTCAGATCTTTGTTTGGCAACTGCAGTTTATGCTCAGGCTAAATGCTCACCCATCCAAGCGTGTGTATATTTATGTAGTCAACTCTGGGATGCAAACGGCATTCCTCTTATCATACGGAGAGAGGATATGAGCTCATTCATAAAGAATCCCAGCTCTGGGGTGCCCCACTCACTTAATCCAAGCATCCCCTGAATGCCCCTTCTTCTGAGAGGGTGGAAGAAAAGAAAAGCACAGTGCTATTGGCTTTTAATAAGTGGGATAATATATTTCAGAGAGGAGCTCAGACAGGAGAGGAAATGAACTTGGCTAGACAGTCACTTACAATAAAAAAGGAAGAAATTTGCAAAACTCATTCCACTATTTCATGTAAATATACTTGGCTGGATTAAGACAGGCTGATATAATCATAAGATGCTGAATAGGACTAAAAGCTGTCTCTCCCCCTTAGACAGATTTAGCAACACAGTACCATTTATTAGTCTGCTTGATAAAGAAACAAACAGATTATTGGCTTGGCAATTGCTGACTCTCAAAATAAGCAAAGCTCTAAATGTTTTACTAAGTCTCTGATCCTGGAAAAAGGCCCCGGGACTGGTACAGCACACAAATCAGCTCGCTGGGGCTCCACCTGGGCAGAGGGATCAGCTTGTGTGGTATGCTTTGCAGGTCTGGGCTTAAAACGGGAGCAATGAGCAACTCATGTTGTAGGCATGTGACTCCGCATACACACAAACATGAGTGTAACTGGGACACGGTGCTGCATCAGAAAGGTTTTCTGCTCAGGGCTTTGGTTGAACACATAACCCCAAGTGGTGAAGTAATTAGTAAACGAGATTTTGGTGGGAGAAGAGCAAGGAAGAGCAGGGAAAGACCTGTTGTCACTAAATGTGGTGTTGCTCTTTGGGGCTCATTAAAACAAAGGGCATTAAAAAGTTGCGCATGGTTCAGAAAGGAGCTGCAACAGTCCTGAATACCTGGAATGAGACCAGAGCTGGCTCTCACCATAGGCAAAGCAGGTAGTTACCACCTAATAGAGCAGACAACCGCAGGCAGCACCAGCTCTGCTCTGCTTGTGCCAGGCTGGCTGCTGCTGCTGCCGCCACTGCCACTGAGGGAGAAGGCAAGGCACCTGGCACAGCCGTGAGTGTGCCAGGAGGTGCATCTCTCCAGCCTTTCTGCCCCAGCTTCAACCCTTTTCCCTAGTCTTCCCCTTCCCTGCACAAAAATGTCCACCACCCCTCTGCAAGATGAGAAAACTCACCTCTGCCTGCAGTACCAGGGTGCCTTGAGCCAGCCCTTGCAAAACACTTGAGCGGCTTCAGCGTGTTTATTTTATCCAAGAAGATGTGCCCAGGCAAAGGTTTCTAAGTGCTCACATGGAAAGGCCACAGAGCTCTCACCCAGCACGTGAAAAGCCTAAAAAGTTCTCAGATAGCAAGATGACATCTGAAAAAAGATAGGTTTAGGCTAGGTGTAAAATGCCTGATCCAAGGAGAGTTATACGGTAGAACAACTCACCCAGGCATGAGGGGGGTGCAATATAACGAGACATCGTTGGTTCACGGTGACTGACTTTGCCTCCAAGCGTAGTCAAGTTCAGCCTCTGGATACAAGGGACGTGACAGAGGAACTGCTGGACAAGGTGTTTTTTTCAGTGTGATCAAGGTGCTCAGACAAGATAATTTCAACAGTCTCTGCAGCTATAGTGCCAGAGAGGCTAGGATACAATCTCAAAGCCCCCAGGAACCCAAAGAAGCTGCAGAGGGTGGAAGAAAGGTGTTGTAATCTGCAACTGAGGGGTAGACCAGTGCACTCGGAGCTGAAGGAGGATGGTACGATCTCAAAGGCGACCCTAGCACCACTCAGCTCTGCAGTGCTGACGCAGGGATGGAGCAGGTCCGGGGTGAACCTGCACCCAGGACCAAGCACACCCTGGATCCATGCTTGTCAGCCCACTCTGCAAGGGGTTAGAAACAGCTCTCTTCCCGAACTCTGCCTCACTCCACCACCAGTCCCACCACCCCTCTCTAACCACCAGTCCTCAGTCTGAACTACATCGCCTGTGCTCCTAGCAAAGGTGCCATGCGGGAATGCAGGAATACAGGCAGAGGGTTACCCTGTCACCTTCAGAAGCTTGCTTAAGATCACACAAGAAACCTGCATGAATCCAAAGTGCAGAAAAAACCTTCTGAGTCTTAAGTTAGTATCTAACTCATTTTGGCACACTTTTCCATTGGGATTTTTTTCATAAACCCATGCCTGAAATGTTCCCATCTTGCTCCTGTGCAAGTCAATAGGGAGTCTGTTATAATTGTCAGCAGGAACAAGATCATCCATGTACAGTATTGAATTAAAATGTTAGAAATAGAGACAGCTACGCATGACAGTGAAGGCAATTTTGCCAATGCGTGGGTTATCATGACTTCATGATACTCTTCTGTTTAAATTTCCAGCTCCTGAAGATATGCGGTGACTTAAGAAACTCACTGGTATTCTTTAAGTGAATCTTCAGTGCTTGTTGTTGATGAGAAAGCTTAAAAATGTTAGAGGAGATGAATGAAAACTGAAAAATGTGAACAGAACTTGAACTACTTTCTAAATCTCATTTTTCAGCCACTCCCGTAAATACTTGCAGCCTGAACTTTTGGCACTGACAATATTTCTTATGCTTATGCTTTAAAGTGTGCAGTGCAGATTATAGTCTTTCAAAATTAATGGGAATTTACTATCACAAAAATGCAAACACCTTTTTTAAGACTTGTAATTTTGTAAGCGGTTTATAATTTTCAAAAATTATTTTTAAAATATTTTCTTTTAAATCCCATGATGTGACTGAGCTGGACCCATTTCTTACTAAAGTTTTCTACCACACAACAACCAATGAAAATTATTATGAAAGAATTTCAAGGGAAAACATAAATTGAAAATTAAGTTTATTTCAAAAATTTTATCATCTTTATTATTTTTTCAATTCAGCTAGCAGTTTTGGATACTATTTTCAGAACCCAATCTTGAATTAATCTAAAGGAGCCCCATTGTCAGAAGAATTTAGTTTCAGCTGGGAACATGCAGCACACAGAAAATCTAGTCCCTCTGAGGTATCACATTATGAACAGCTGGAAGTGAAGCACAGAAGTTCACCAGTCAGTTTAAAAACTCTTGCCCGTAATGAATTGCTGTAGTTATACTCTTTAAAGCGCAGAGGGTTGAATATATTCATGCTATATTGCTTTTTCGACATATGTAGTTCCTTCAACTTAAGCCAGATTTGCCTCTAGCAGGACACCGCGCATCTGGGGACACCTTTGACAACGTTGTAAGTTCCAACTCTCAGCCAGAAAATGCATGTGGTAGTAGACAGCTTTTCCTGAAAGTATCTCTGTCAATATTTGTGAAGTACTCAAGGGACAAGGATGGCGAGCATGACAGACAATCACAGGAAGGTGGTAATCGCTGTCTCCTCACTGCAAGGTTCAGAAGTGGATGATGAGGTGCAGGGCTGGACACTGACTATGATGATAAAGCAAACCCTGCATATCGGCCTACCGAGCAAGCATGATGGGATGGAGCTGAGTGCTCATTTGTTTGGTCCCTGAGAGTGCCTGCATTTAAGCAGAACGACATTGCATTTTCCCGTAACACTTGTAGGATATAGCTGGGAAGAGGTACTTCCCTGTTCAAAAAAAAAAAAAAAAAAGACAAAACAAGGTTTTCTCATTTTCACTAAAAAAGTAACTTGGAATTTTCTTTTTAAAAGAAAAAAAATCTCACTCAAATGAACATCCTCCTCAGTGTTGGAAGAAAAACCCATAAGCTTTATAGAAACAGGTTTTGCATTCAAACTTCTACAGAATCAATAAGCTGCTCTGTCAAATATATTCTGGCAGAAAATTTTCCACTGTTTCCTTAATTAGCACACACATTTGTACACAAAATTGCATGCATATTTCTTTCCATTGCTATCCAGTTGTCTTGTAAAGGTCTAAAAGGCTCACATCAGCTCCTGTGAATGGGGAAAAAAAAGCACTGCATCCATTTTACAGATGTGCAGCAACATTAATCAGATTTACTCAAGGACACACAAGAAGTCTGTGCAACAGCTGGGAAGAAAATCCCAAGTCCTAGTCATGTGCTTTAGCCACAGAATTATCCTTACTCTTGGAAAAGCAGAGGGGTGCTTTTGTGGAAAACAATGAGTTGTAAAGCCTGAGGAAAATAAACTCTCCCAGGCTTTTTTCTTAAGAAGGGCTGGAGAAAGAATTTGTCATAGAGGGGTTGCTTGTAGGGATGTTTAAATGTGGATTTTGGTCCTATTTATAGTCTGGTTTGCTTTAGTAAATAAAAATGTACATGTGTTTAGGTGGGCTTGAATAAACCTCCATCAGTTAAAGACTCCTTCACAAAACCACTGGTGCAGAGAAGAGCCCAGTTTCCCCCTGCTTGCATGAGACTCCACGCCCATGCCACCCCACTGACGTCATAAATGCTAAATTCTTTCATCGTTGTTTGAAACAAGACCTCCATTATAAGCCCAATTTTGACTCTCCCTCTAGATGAAAAATAATCAGCCTGAGCTTTCACAGGCATGATATTATCCCAGGGTAGAATGTCCTTTTAGGAAACTCGAGGCTGACTGAACAAAGTTTTCAAGAGATTTTCGGTGAGGGAAGCAGGGGGAATAAAAAGTAAGTATACAAAAATGAGCTGCTTTTGTGTTTTCCTAGCTTACTGTTTAGGAAAAACCTTTTAGGCAGCAATAACTAGGGGAAATAAGGCAGGTTTTCTTTTCTACATATCTTGAGTTGCACACACTGCAGCAATATCTGTAATCCCTAACTGACCAGGCAACCCCAGAGCAGCCCACATCAGGAGCAGATACACAAGGTGGAAAGTGGCTCTGGGGGAGCTAGAACTTTGTCTCATTGAATAATTCAGGTGGGAAACGACCTATGGAGGTTCCTAGTCCAACCCCTTGCTCACAACAGGGCTAATTCCAAAGCTAGATGAGGTCTCACAGGGCCTTGGCCAGTCAAGCTTGGACAACGTCCAAGGATGGGTACCCCTTAGCTTCCCTGGACTCTTGCTCCCGTGCTGCAGCACTCTCACAGGGAAGAATTTTTCCCAATAAAAAACCCAGAATTTTTCTTGTTGCAACCTCTGTCCATTGCCTCTGGTTCTCTCTCTGTACACTTCTGAGAAGGATCTGGCTCTGCCTTTTCTATAACTCCCCTTTAGCCAGTGGAAGGCTGCACCTAGATCTGTCTGAACCTTCTCCAGGCTGAACAAACCCAGTGTCCTTAGCCTCCCCTCATACATCACATGCTCCAGCCCCTGACCTAGAGGCCCTTTTCAGGACTTGCAGCAGTTTGTCAAAGTTCACCTTGCTCTTCTTCCAGGAGGAACACGTGCAACAGTGGTACCTGGTGCACGTATTGACTCAACCTACCTCAAGCTAGCCCAGTCTGGCCACGCTGGCTGTCACTATGGCTTCAGATGCAGTACACAGAGAGGCAAGAGGGAGAACAGAAAGGCTGGTGCCAGCTCAGTGCCATGGGCCTAAAGGTACAGACATAAACAGATGGGGATCTACAAGGATGGTTCTTCCCAGAGGTTGCACAGAAAGGATGCTCTTCTGCCTCGTGCCTCATGTGGTCCATCCCTATTTCCTTCCCAGGGTTGTCTTTCTACAGCCACCTCCAGTTTTCCAGCTGCAGCAATATATGTTACTGTTTCAAGCATGTGTGGTATCTGAAACGCTCGCCCAAGGAGTTTTCCAGGTAGTGGACACAGCTTTCCAGCTTGTTCAATGCCATCATGGTCCACTGCAGACTTCAGTAGCACTGCAGACAGATTTTCCTCTGCATCTGCGCAGAAAGAGTGTGTAAGGGACGACCAGGGCAGCACAACTGAAGCAGGCATCCACATGGCTCTGAGAACTGGCTGTTCTACACCAGGGGAATGGACTGTGGTTTTTGAAGGCAAAGTTACGTCTGGCAACAGCGCAGTGACACCAGAGTTATCTACAATGTACTGCATGAAACTGCCCTTCATCCAGCCTGGGACGAGTTCTGGGGACTAGAGGTGGCTGAGTTGTTCAGTTCCTCCTCCCAGTAGCAAGGTGGAAGGGAAAACAAGTATGACCAAGGTGTTCATGGACAACAGTCCATCAGCCTTCCTGACAGAATAGCTTTCTGGGGTTATTCATACAGAGGATAGCTGAAATAATAGCTAACTCCAGGGGAGCTGCCTGCTCCTGTATCTTAAGAACACAAATAATTTAATGTCTTTTTGTGGCCCTGTTCTTCCTGTACAATACAGGCTGTAAGGTCTGACTGTAGGTGAGGACTAGGGCTTTGACATCTCCTACAATCCCCTCCTTTTCTTAAATAAGTTAAGTAAATGCTATTAACATGTTTTTGCATGGAACTAGAAGCCTAAGTATGTCTGGTATGTGGTAGAGATAATCAGAGCAATACTGAAGCAGCGTATGACAAATTTTGTCTTTCATTCATCTTCGTCTAACTCTCCAGCACTTTTGCTGTCTAATCTGTTCTCAACAAGACCTCTGCCTAATCTCTGTGTGGCTTCATAATGGTACCTTTAAAAAAAAAAAAAAAAAGAAATAACTTCTAAGGAGAATATTTTTCCATTTTCTTCAAAAATAAGATACCCACACACCCTAAAAGCTACAACAGCCAGAATTGCAGAACCAGCAAGAGGGAATCAAAGTCCTGTGGCAGACCTGAAATGCTAAGGCACATAATGAAAGAAATCAGAGCTTCCTAAAAAATAGGGAATTCTCAGATCACCCACAGAGCATGTATCATTTTATCCATCCCCAGAATATCCACTGATGCTAGGCTTTTAAAAACACAGTTTTATTCTGATTGATAGAAAATATATTTTTCTCTAACTTTCTGACATATGCCAGTTGTAATGTTTTTGCTCTTCTGAGACTCAAGCACTTGGAGCCCCAGTAAGTAAGGAAACTTGGCTTTCCAAGCAGTAGGTCCTCTAAAAGCACCGTAGTCTTTGCAAGCTTTTTAAAAACTTTATTTTTAATAAACAAAAATCTAACTGACATGACCTTTAAGACTTATCAGCACTTGTACAGAGCAAATCCATACATTAGCTGCATGTCTTCAACATCTATAAGTAATGAGGCATCTCCAGACCTACAATAAGATTTTGACACCAGACACCACTGTCGTGTATTTTTCTCCCTCTCATATATGCATGTGTGTGAGAAAACTCCACCTTCATATATGGTATGTCTTTCTATCAACATTTTCACATGAGAGAGGGAGGCTGAGGTAATCTTATTATCACCAAAACATTGTAAAAACAGCAGAAGTTTAATCCTTTTCTAAATTATGGACTGAGAACATTACAATCATGCTGAGCACAAAGGCAGAGCTGTAACTTGACAGGCTTGTATAATTTACAGCCTCCATAGTAAAAGGACTGTTTTTATTAAATGACTGCCTGAATTTCTACAGCCACTTCAGACTCCGATGATACTGGGGAGGCTTGCATTCTGCTGCCATCATTCAAATCCTTCCCTTTCACCACATGAATATGGCTGGGATTCCAGTTCAAAACCCATATACAGTTATTTATCTATTACCGCTCGTCAATCCAGAGATGAGGCTATTTATGCTGGTACCTCATTTTACACACCTTAAATAGCTTTTGTTTCTTATTTTATTAGGCTGAGTTTTCTTTACCAAATAAGCATAAAACATTAACTAAACAATAAGGAAAATACATGCAGCACCAGGAAAATGCCCCTTTCAAGGAAGGCCTATGTTTTATGTTCATGCATTCAAATTTCTATTCAAACGAAAATAACATATGACAAATACAGAACTGAAGCTTTTTTGCTGACTGAATACTCATTTGCCACAGGTACCTGACATTATTTTTCCCTTCTGTATTGTACAGAAAAGAAGAACATTTGTATGGTGAAAATGGTAAAAATACTTTTATCAGCATCCACTAAAGAATATTTTTGCACTGATAAAATAAGACCAGGCAAATAGGGTGGGTGACTTCAATCTCAACATAACAGTGCATACTCTAGAAGGATGTTTACACTGTTGGAATGAAAACAATTCATAACCAAGCTTTTAACTTAAAATAAGTAACATAAATATTTATAAGACTAGTGTTTTAAGGCCTATATTACTAAACTATTGCTGTATTATATTGGGAGTGACAGCTATTGTTAAAATTGAAATGCTTTCACAGCAGAAAATTAACTGAAATCCATTTAGCCAGCATGGAATTTTGCATTAGTGAGTATACATTTACTGGGCCTAGAAAACTCAGGTCAGAAATTTCAGACAGATAGACCTTATCCCGGCAATGTGGTTTGTCTTAGCTTGACCTCTTCTGTGGATCCCACTGATATTTAGTAGAGTCTGCATCCCTCCCCTCATTTAAGGCAGGTCCTGGAGGATGAATTCTGGATATCCTTCCACAGTACATAAGCAGCTGCTGAGCTTTAAGCCTGTGCATGCTACCATTGACTACAGTGCAAGCAAATACACATTTAAAGTTAACTAAGTGCTCTTTACTGGATGAGAGGCACAGCACTCAAACCCGTGTGATATCAAGCCCCCAGATCATCATTACTTACTCTCAGAAAGAAGCTCCCTTGCTTTTCTTTATCACCTTTCACTGACATCCCTCTACAGTTTTCAAAATTAATTTTTTAATCTATCTGCCAAGCACCTAAGACAACTGGAGGTGGAGCATAACATCCCCAGCATAAATCCACAATATCAAGGAAATGCCATCAACACACATATTACACTCTCTCCTCCACTCCCACAACTATGAACACAATACACCCTCCATAGCCTGCTGTGGGTAGCTGGGCCATGCTCCAAAAGCCAGTAGTGCTCCATGCATTGCTTGGCGTCTCCAATTTATTCCCTTCCCACCTTCCTAGGTCTTCCAAGACAGCTCCACATGCCCTGCCTGGAGCTGCTGCTGCCATCTCCACATCTGTGCCAGCTCCAGCCATGTCAACATTAAGGACAAAATAATAAACCTGATTGGACCCACCTGACTCTATCCAAAACCCTAGAATAGAACCATAGAGTCATCTAAGTTGGAAGGGACCTTTAAGACCATCCAGTCCAGCCATCAACCTAACACTGCCAAAATCGCTACCAAACCACGTCCCAAAACACCATGTTGAATTTCTGTTTCCAGGAGAGTTAGGCAAAGATCACGAGCAGAGCCTCACCAGTGGGACTCACCAACCTCAGCCCTGTGCAGAGCCTCATCTGAAAAATATTTATGGCTGTCTGGGGACCATAGATGCTGTATCACACCATCCTTAACTCTGCCCCATTTGATGGGCAAACCTTTATTAGGTTGCGCTTTTTTCTTCCAGCTCTTCTACACCTGGTGCAGGAGTATGTGGTACTCAGAAATGCTGGTTTGGAAACAGGTGCTTGAGGAAGAGACATTAAAGGAAGAAAAAGAGATATTTTGTCAGAAGGGCAAGAGATAAGAATGGAGAGCATGGTCATGAGACGAAACTGGCAGAAGAGATGAAATGTGCTCCTCGTGTGGCAGAAGAGAGGACAGCGCCAACTGTTTTATTATTTCCCAGATATTTTTATTGCCTTTTTTTTTACTATCTATAATATTATCTGAATATTAAATAATATTCAGATATTTTTATTATCTGAATGGCATGCAGGTGGATCGGGGTAGAAGAGCCTAGCACTGAAGAACACAGCTCCAAGCAGCTCCACATCAATGTTTCTGCATCAGCAGCTCCACAAGCACTAGCAGAAAATCATTGCTGTTGAAATCCAGGGTTTACTGGTTAAAGAAGAGTGTAGTTATGCCTGTCCCAGTCAGCAAGATCTGTGTGCACTCAGCCCCAACAATAACATGAAGGTGGTGTTGCTTAGTTACGCCATGGATAATGGCTGGAAATGGAAGGAAATCTAATTTCAGTTTTAAATCAGCTGTTAAATCAGAAAAATTTAGCATCCAGGATGCTAGCCTTTTTTTATTGACTATGTATTTATATATATGTGGTCCACACAAAAAAAAAAAGCAGCCCATTTTTATATATATATATATGAATTTAAAAGCAGAAGGGCTTGAATTTCACACAGCATCTAATTTCAAAGACTTTCTGTAAGAGTCTTAAGAGTATTAAGAGAAGAAAAAAAATCTTAAAAAAATCCAAACTGCAAAACAAACATCAAAGGGCATTAAAACTAAGCTTACATGAAATTTCACACCAATTGGCCACCTAGGTTAACCAAGGTATTTATACTCCATTTTCATGACACCATTATAGCTTTGGAGTCATTTCAAGGTACTGCTTTCATGTACTTGAACAGAGGGAGTTACATTTGCCCACAGAAAGGCACACTGCTCATCGCTTTTCCAGGTGGCATCTCAGATGTTGTGTGTAGGATCTAAAGGTGCTCCAACTTTCAGTAGACATTTAGGACTCTTTCTGTATTTGAATGCTCTGGTGTTTAATAACGCTTTTGGTTCATTTATTGTTATTGTCCCACCTGAGTGTTTCATGGTGGCTAATGAAGTACAAAGTCCTCAACGAGTCTTTCTACATGAGTTAACTCTTACAGAAGGCATTGTATTACAGCTTCTTTGAGATCTTCTCTGTGCTGAGTTTTAGTAATATTCTTCCCCAATAAAAAAAAAATAGTTCATGCAAAGAAAAGTGGCACAAGTCCACAGAGTAGCACAAGGACAGCATGGCTACATCGCACTGTGCTTCAGCCAACAGGACAGCACAGCTTTTGCACCATGATAATCTCTACATACAGCGCTGCCCTGAAGCATGGGGATGTACGAGTTCCTCTAGGCCCAATGGATACCTTTTAGAATATTTTTACTATAGGACTTAACACACAGTTGACATGCAAAAAGCAATGTTTGTGTTTTTTTCTTTTCCCACTCCATGTTCTCTCTTTTTGTGGAAGTTTCCTGATGGACAGCACTGTATAAGTTTCTGGGGATCTGTTTCGCTCAACTTTTTGCTTGTTTTGCTCTTTTTCAGATATCCTTCTGTTTTCCTGACTTGCACTGACTGTCAGACTTCTCCTCCGTCACAGGTCTGGCAAATGTTCCCATTGGAGATTCCTCGTCTCGCCTCACAGAGTTCTGTTTTCTCAAGAACATCCTGTTGCAAAGGATCTGTATTTCAGTCATGATGTACTGGATTAAAAATAGATTTATCCAGAAATTATTTATCTCCTAATTGTTAGAGTACAAAATTCTGGCAGGGGAAAACATCATGAAGGGTTTCTCATTCTCCAGAAAAAAAACTACAGAGAATTTTTAAAATCAGTTTGTGAATTCTTCAAAACATGGCTTTCAGACAGAGGACTAAGAGCCTCAGGAAAGCTTGAGCTCTGACAGTCTTTCAGAAGTCTGGTTAGGCATCCAAAGCCATTTATGAACAAATCATTCACTATCCATATAATTTTGGTAAGGTGAGAAGTGAATTAATTTTGCTGACCTGTGACTCATCATGAAAAAAAATAATTATAAACTTTGTCACTTATATTTGTCTTTTTAGTCTGCTTAATATGTATGTTACTCAGAATGAGGATTTTTCTCTCTGTTCAGTAGAGTTATGAAACTAGCAGGAGTTACTAATGGTGAGAAGATGGTTCTGTAGTCCTGTAAAAATATTAATGGCATTTTTATTCCATTCTAAATTTTATTTATGTTGTCCAATTCTTTAGCCATCCCAAAGAAACAATATTTCTTTTCTAAATGCTTCAGTTGCTGAAAAATTACAAATATAGGCAAATGGGATTGTTTTTCCTCGGTAAAAAAATAGAAATGTTCATAAAAATGTACATAGCACTTTACAGATAAAGTGTTTCAAACTAAAATGTTCCATGAGGTCTCAGAATTTATTTTGGCCTAACAAAATGAAGTAACAGTGACAAACTCGCAAGTCGGCTGCCAGTCTTTTCTCAACTTCCCACTGAAATGTGCAGAACATGAGATAGACAGATAAAGAGCTAATGACTGAACCAAGCCAAGGAGAATGCAGTACCTAGAGAGGTCACCTGATTAGCAGGTAGATGAATTCTCCATGACCTCAATAGAAAGAATAGGTGAGAAATAAATAAGTTCAAGCTAGAAACCACACAACTGTGAAGGCAGAAGATAGTATTTCCACAAACTGTTTGGGTTCTCACTTCTTCCAGTCCCAGTCTCACCTCATCACGCTCAGTGTCACATGTCTCATCTCATCAAGTCCAAATCAATTGACCTTCACACTTCTGACAGACCTGAGAAGCATTAGGAGACATCACCCAGGAAGCACTGCAATCTCCAACATGACAGACTACCAAAAGTCACAATACAACAGAGCTCCATGTTAGGGAACCCGTTGTCTGGAGTGAAGATAGTAGCTTGGTGGCTTTAATCTAATCAAGGTTAATAATGGTGCTCAAAAGTCATTACTCACAGAATCACAGAGTGGTAGGGGTTGAAAGGAACTTTCAGAGATCACCTAGTCCAACCCCCCTGCCAAAGCAGGTTCACCTAGAGCAGGTGGCATAGGAACGCATCCAGGCGGGTTTTGAGTATCTCCAGAGAATTAGACTCCACAACCTTTCTGGGCAGCCTGCTTGAGTGCTCTGTCACCCTCAAAGTAAAGAAGTTTTTCCTCAAGTTTAGACAGAATTGCCTGTTTTTCAGCTTCTGCCCATTGTCCCTTGTCCTGTCACCAGGCACCACTGAAAAGAGTCTGGCCCCATCCTCCTGGCAACCGCCCTTTAGATATTTATAGGTATTGATGAGATCCCCTCTCAGCCTTCTCTTCTCCAGGCTAAACAGACCCAGGGTTCCAGCCTTTCCTCAAAAGACAGGTGTTCCATTCCCTTTATCATATTTGTAGCCCTCCACTGGACTCTCATCCTTCTTGAACACAGGGGGAGTGTGAACTGGACACCATACTGCAGATGTGGTCTCACCAGGGCAGAGCAGAGGGGTAGGATGAGCTGCCCCAACCTGCTGGCCACGCTTTTTTTAATGCACCCCAGGAGACCATTGGCCTTTTATCCACAAGGGCACATTGCTGTCTCATGGGCAATTTGTTGTCCACCAGGACTCCCAGGTCCCTCTCTGCAGAGCTGCTTTCCAGCAGATCAGCCCCTAACATGTACCAGTGTGGGGGACTGTTCCTCCCCAGGTGCAGGATCCTACACTTGCTCTTGTTAAATTTTGTTAGGTTCCTCTCTGCCCAACTCTCTACTCTGTACAGGTCTCTCTGTATGGTGGCACAGCCTTCAGGTGTGTCAGCCACCCCTCCCAGTTTTGTGGCATCAGCAAACTTGCCCCTTATCTAGGTCATTGATGAACATATTGAACAAGACTGGACCCAGTACTGACCCCTGGGCAACACTGCTAGCTACAGGCCTCCAGCTAGACTCTGCACTGCTGACCACAAGCCCCTGAGCTCTGCCATACAGCCAGTTCTCAATGCACCCCACTGTCCACTCATCTAACCCACACTTTCTAAGCTTATCTATGAAGATATTATGGGAGACTGTGTCAAAAGCCTTGCTGAAGTCAAGGTAGGCAATATCCACTGCTCTCCAATATCCACTGTTCTGGGTGGCAATATCCACCTAGCTAGTCATTCCATCACAGAAGGCTACCAGACTGGTCAAACATGATTTCCTCCTGGTGAATCCACGTTGACAACTTCCAATAACCTTCTTTTCCTCTACATGCTTAGAGATGACATTGAGGATGAGCTATTCCATTGAACAGCTCTATCTACTCTATTGACTGCTGATTGTAAAGATCAAGGTCAGTGCAACACATTCATGAGGAATTAAAAAATCAGAGTTTCTACTGAAGGAATGCACTTCCCATTGCCCATTGGTAGTATGAACAGGTAGACATCTGAAAATGTTAGAGCTCAATATGGAGACCAAATGGCTCCCGTGCACCATAGCAAGGGTTATTAGTGCAAGGAAGGATGGCAAAGCTGTAATCTGGATCTCCTAACTGTTGTTTGACAAACATTCAAATAGCTGGGGTTTATGTGAAGATACGTAATTTTTGACTGCCAAGTCAGCCACAACAAAATCTGTTTTACACCCTAGCTCTTTCTGGATGAGACTTTTTGTTATGAATCTTACCGTTAGAAATCGATTTAGCTGCACTATTTCATAGAAGCACAGAATCCCAGAATATCTTGAGTTGGAAGGGACCCATAAGGATCATCGAGTCCAACACCTGACTCCTCACAGGGCAACCTAAAAATTAAACCATACATCTAAGAATGTTGTCCCAACACTTCTTGAACACAATGGCGCTTGGCGCCATGGCCACTTCCCTGAGGAGTTTGTTCCAGTGCTTGACCACCCTCCCAGTGAAGAACTTTTTCCTATTATCCAACCTGAACTTCCCCTGATGCATCTTTAAGCCATTCCCTTGCATCCAGAAAGAAGAGATCATCACCTCCCTCTCCACTCCCCCTCCCGAGGAAATTGTAGACAGTGTTTGGAGGGAAAGCATCAGGATCATCAGAATTTGTAGCAATCCAGAGACTGCCATGTGGAAAAAATGCGCTCTGCATATATTACCTCTTAATTCTGGATTTTACCAAATTTTCTGACTCAAACCTGTAACTACTGCAACAGTGTCTTTTATCATGCTTCTTGAGTCAGTCTTTCAAAAACCGAACACCTCCTCTGGTTTAGGGATTGCTGGTCTTGTAGGTAACCTGATGATGGTAAAAGCCATGTTTTAAAGGAAAAAAAAATGAAAGAACAGACATTGGCTGGCCTACCCTGCCCTATAAGATCTTTGCATATTTACCATTCTTTCACTTCCCCCACCCCCACTATTAAAAGATGGTAGAAATAGAGGGCACTTGGGATAAGACATTCATGCAAAATGTTTTCCAATCAAATTTAACATCTCAGGCTGCCACTGACAGGCTGGTGTAGTGCATTTCATGATCAGCAGCTCTAACCAACACTAGCTTTCCCTCTAAACCTTTCTGATTATATATCATAACTGAGCAGAGACCTAGGAACTTCGAATCCCTGTAATACCTGAGCACCATATGCGTCCTTGAAAAGTTTTAGCATCATCACACACCCCTTTTACAGACAACTGAAGCATGCCCCAAAGTCCCAGGTTCTGCACCTATCTAGGAATAGAAAACTGGTTGTCCACAACCTGGTTAAGGACCTTAGCTACAAGATAAACCTGTTGAGGTGTTGCCAAGACCAATTACCGTGACAGGCAAGCTTATTTGTTCGTCTTGCTCTACAGGTCTAGATGACCACTGCAGTTGCACACAGAGACCTGCAACTACCATGACCCCCTAAACGCCTTTTCTTTTTGCTGAAGAAAAAACGGTGCCCTTAAGTCAGTCACGAGCTGCCACACCAAGTCATCACCTGACCACGCTGCGCCTGGGAGCTGTAACCATCCAAATGCTACAGCTGAGGCAAACGCTGAGTTTTCAATGACACCTACTGCACACGAAGAGCCATGGAAACTCCCTTGGATTACACACCACACAAACTGTGGCAGCAAGTGCGCGTTACCCCTTGGCACCTGGAAAGGGCAGTGGGCCACATCTCTCCTCTCAGCTGCAATGCAGTTTCAGTGGCACTCACCCTGGCCCCAGAGGCATTTTCCTCGACGTAAAACACTGGGCAGCCTTGGATTTATTTTTAATGCTATTTTGGTAGCAGTTTGTTGCCTTCAGGAACCACAGTGTGATAGAAAATTAATCCAGTCTTAAGCTCTGGAAGAGGAATGCAGTGAACATGCATATGGCCGTAAACAACAGACCCAGAAGTTGGGCTTGCTCCGCACTCCCTTCTCCCTGGGTTTTGTGTTACCTGCACTGACCCAAATACCCTGGAACATGCAGGCAGCCGTCTGCCCTTCCTGTCCTTTCAAATACAAACACCCGTTGGCCGAACGTTTCGGGATTTTCCGCAGAGGATGGGGCTGTTTGCCCTGTGCATTGCGATGAAGCCAGCGTTGTTGCTGCCGCCGCGCTGGATCTCCTGCAAGGATGGGGCCCGGCAGCAGCCCAGCCGGCAGAAGCCGGCACCATGGCACCACGAGGAGTCCTCTGCCCTGCCGCCTCCACTGCCACCCCAGCTGCTTGACCGATGTTGGGCCACCGGCTGCGAGGAGGGGAGGGTGGACATCTCGCTCTGCCCAGGGGAATGGGGGACAAGCTGCCCAGCAGGCCTGGCCACCCTGCCCTTCTCACCAGAAAGTCAGGGGCCATGATATGTAAACTGCTTGACTGAGGCCAGACAGGGGGTATTAAAGGCTATAATTTCACAGCCCACATGCAGAGGCTTTTTGGGGTTTTTTCCAAAAATAGATGCTGTATTTCCCTGCCTCAGGAAACCCATCGAGACTGCCCCACCTCAGAGGCAAGGAAAGCCCTCCACTGCGCTGGGACCTGCCTGCCAAGGGCTTCTGTGCCTCAGGAACATCCAGATTGGAAAATCTGTGCTTTTCTCCTCCTTTGCGCTATTACAGCAGTGTTACTATTTGCATTACAGTGGTGCTTAGAGACCTCAGCTGAAGGCATAAGTCTCATCACACTAGACACAACACACGCGCTGTTCCAGACTGTTCATTCTCCAACACATCATCACCCAAATGGACACAGCAGACAAAAGCAGGCGGAAGAAAATACTGGTGAACCCAGTTCGTATGTGGGAAACCAATTCCCATTTGGGCCAAGGTCACTCTGCATCACTGATAGCATTGCAGTAAATAAGAGATGTCTCTATTTTGTAGGCAGTTTGCTGAAGTGAGAAGAGAATAAATAAGAAACATACCCAGAGAAAGTGAAGAATTTGTCCAAAGTAACACAAGAATTGTGTTGCACAGTCAGGACTTTACATATACAAGACATGTTTCTGAGAGCAATATATTGTTAGATACAGAAGCACTAGGCAAGACAACAAATAAAAAATATTCTTCTTTCCTTTGATTATTACTGTCTGCAGCAGGAACGTCTCAAATGAGATTGGAGCCACATTGTCCTGGACACTCTACAAACACTGTGAAGCAGTGTTTTAATTTCTGTTTTGCATAAGTCTTTCTGCTGAGAATGAACTGGTTTCTGCAGCAGTACAAAATATCATTCAGTCTTTTATTTCTATTAAAAAGTAACTATACTGTGGGACATGATTTATTAACGCAGCAAACAACTTCCCCCTTGGCTATGCTGCAGCAATTCATACGTCGCTTCATTAACAAAAGCAGTTTACGATTGTGAATGAGACCAGAATCTATGTCAAATCCCCAAATGTGCAACAAGGGTCAAATTTTACCTTGTTTTACAGGTCAGTAATTTATAGTCTTGGTACACCAGTCTCATTACAGTGAAGATGTCCTAGATTTATGTCAATATGAAAGTTAAGTTCAGGATCTCCAGAGGGCAAACACAGGAGGAGAGGGGAGGAGAGGGGAGNTCTTCAGATGAAAGCACAAGCTGAATGAAGGCAATCCTCTTGCAAAATCTGGTTTTTATTTATATCTTTACTGAATGGAAGATCAATGTAAGACCAATAATAGATTAATTCTCCTGTAGTGAAGACTACACTTTTAAACTCAGATGGTTATTCCACCTGCATTTATGTGTGGGGAAGCCTATCAAAACACTGGAGTGAAGACTGAATGGACAACATAATTTGCTCCTTTTGCTGGGGGCAGGGGCAGCCTTTAATTACACAATTACATGTTATTTCTCAAAGAGATCTCTGACCTTTTAACTGAGCTGCAATTTCATGTGAAGATTTTCTTTCCTATCAAAGGGATTTGCTCATGCAAGATTCAGAGAAGCCATCTAGGTGTTATTTTCATATTTTTTGTGTTATGTCTGAACCAATTTGATACTGAACCGATATCAGAGAGCTGAGGTGGGCTTCCTGCCCTCCTCCAGACCTGTGTGCCACAAGCTCTGGCGCTCAGCTGACCTCCCACTGAACTAATTTGGGGGATGGGGGGTGGGACACACACGACATGACCTAAACTAGTGGCAAACTAGCACAGCTGCAACAACTGAACAGCTTCCTGATGGGCCTGGCCCTGGCACTTGCTCCCTGCCTGACCCAGGAAATTCCATCACTGGCCAAGAGAGGTGAGGGGGTGATACGAGGCAGGGGCAGGACTGTCCTGCTAAGTGGCAGTAGCTCACTTTGATCAGCTCAAAGCATACCACACCCTCAGGTACGCTAGCTTGGTCTTTCTGTACTAGGGATAGTGATTTCTAACTGTTTTCCAGCTGTGGATTTCCCAGAGGGGTGGTGGACCTCATCCACAGACACAGATCAATGTCTCATATATGTTAGCCTATTCCAGATTCCTTGGAATTAGTCCACCACCATGTCCATCAGGTGTACGTAGAGCATAATGGCAAGCAGCATTCAGGTAACTGTCTGTCTTACTTCCTTTGAAATTACTGCAAGCTCTGGCTGACCAATGAGTAGAAAAACAAAAAACCCCAACCAACCAAACAAATAAAAAAAACCCAAACACAAACCCAAAGGTTAAAATATATTTACCTTACTGCTGGCAAAGAACAGGGAAAAGTCATGTTGAAAATCCAGTGGTCTACCCTTAGTAGCTCTGCTTTGCTAATGCACCAAACTGGGGAGGAAGAAGAAACCATTATTGGCACCACAGCTTTGGGTATTCTTCAGCATGCAGAGCTCTTCTGCGAGCAGAGAGCACAAGCACAAAGTCTAAGCCCAGCCTATTCACATTTGCTATTGGAGAAACAACCGTGCAGCCTTGGGAAGACAAGCAAGCCCAAGACTGTCCAAAAAGGGTGTTCAAAATGGATTAAGCCAGGTGGAATTACATCATGGGGAAAATGTTTTAGGTACGTTAGGTCTGTATCTAATCTGAATGTGCTGCATGGACACCTCAATTTACTAAAAGCCAGCAAAAATGTAGAGGAAGCCTAGTAAAAATTTTACGCATTTATTTTCTGCAGAAACCTGTGAGCATCCATGAGTTTTTAAAATTAGAAAATATGTGTCTCCAAAATGACATGGAGAAGCACAGCTCTATTTATAGCCCTGCTACAATGACTTTTCATGGAAAAGGTCATGTACCTGTTATTGACTGAAGATCCATTGGTGCAACCCTGCTTGAAGGGCAAACTTATGCTACAAGGTACGCATTTTGTATCGGAGCTTACTGAGCAGCCAAACAGTGTATCAGACCAGATGTTTTTTTAGAAGGAGTTGGTAAACAAAAGTACAAACCGACTGGCCACATTCCCAGGTGGGATAAAATCACGTTTTGCTGCTGTTTACCAGCTAAGCCTCAGCTGTCTCTCTATAGTCTACCCACGGAAAGGCAGGACAAAAGCGTTGCATTTGGCCCTAACTCATTTCCCAGAAGCTGGGTCTTTGGCAGGGTGGCCATAGTGTTGTATTTACATGGGCTCCAATTTAATCAAATGTAACCTTACCTGATAAAAACCTAAATAAACCTAAGTGATGACGTTGAGATTTAACCCACAGTTTAAAGTGTTCACCAACCCTCTCTCCACTTAGAATAAGCATTCCAACTTTCTTCCAAGGTTTTGAGATGTCTTTGCAAGCACATGACTTTGGAGAGAAAAGGAACTAAGGTTTGGCATTAGGAGAGAGCAGGTATGCAAGGGTGCAAACATCTGCATGCTGGAAAATGAAATAATTTAGAATGTGAGTTGAGGACAGCTAGGAATTTCAAACACCAGGAAAATATCACAACATTTATTTTCCTCCTGCCTCAGGAGTGATTCATCAAATGCAATAGTAAAAATATTATATAGAAATTGCAAAACTCTTAATTTTGTCTTTCTCTATCAAAACAATTTCAGCATCCTTTGACTGATAGGCTTTGATTTGATCTGCCAAACTCATCCTATGCATTTCATTTTGATCTAGCTCAATATTCATCAGTACTTTGCAGTGGTGCCAGGGTGCTGCCTCCTGGGACAGAGCAGAGAAGGAGCTCATAATCTTCTTCATCACTGCAGGCCACCCCATCCATTTTCTCTTGCTGCCTGGGGTTGCTTATTTAAAGGGGAAACTGCATTGAGTCACTGGGGGAGACTGCAACTCCCCTTCCCAGCAACTAGTGCACCACAGCTTAACGTGGAGCCTCTGCCAGTCAAAGTGTCTGGGGTCATTTCAACATCAGATTCACCTGAAACAAAGTACTGTTAGGAAGCCTGTTAGGAAGATTCAGATAGTTTTGAAAATCTCAGCAAGATTTAATTTTTTTCCTTGGAATAAAAGAAGTATTTTGTGGTCACTGAATTGCTATCAAGTATGCAATGCAAGTAGCTCTGTTGGAGCACCAACACACATGGAGAAAACTGATAGTACAAAATGCCAGATGGATGATGATCTAGTTTTGTTTTCCATTGTTTTCTCTACCAGATGGTTTTATATCACACCCCTGACCATGATTTGCAAAGCATCAAAAATTTAGTTTTTAAAAAAATTAGTTATTAATTTCAAACTCTCATTTTACTGCCTTGGATTGTATTTCATTGTGGTAGACACTTGTCAAAGTTCATTCTCTCCTTCCACACAGCCTTTTCTCTTTCTTGTCACTTGCAGCACTGTACGTTTTACAGTTACAGTGGATCCGTTTAATTCAAACATTTTTACCTCCATTATTGGCTCCTTCCTCCCATTGCAATGGCTCTTTTCGTAAGAAGCCCTTTTAAATGGTAATTCAGAGCATGGTGACTCCAACACACCTCCTTCCAGTCCTAGCTGAGACATCAAGGGCTTTTTCAAGGTATTTTTAGGTGTAAGAATGTAAATAACATACTGTTAGCCTATCCAACACTGATGGCTGGGTCATTTCAGACCAGTGAGTGAGAGATCCAAATGTCCAAAGTGATAAGCGATTTTGTTTGCTTTCCTTTTGACTGCTTAAGAGTTGATGCCTACTCTTTTGAAAGTGCCCTTTGGAACATAGACGGATGATGACACTGTGTGAAGCCCTCCCAATCACTGCTTATTTGGCAGCGAAGTGTTTCATCTGGTGGAGCATCCACTAACACAGGCTTTCTGGAGGTACCCCTCCTTCCGAGGACTTACAGCCCAGTGTAATGCAGGGTGGCCGTGAGACTCTCTCATGCCTGAAGTCCAGCTTCTACCCAAAATACAGTATGGAAACAACTCGGGGGGAAGGAGGGCAAGAGGGGGCGGTACATTATCAGGCATCTCCAGGGTAAGCAAATCGTGAGAAGTAGGCAGCAAGATGTTGAGGAGACTGGGTTTTGCCAGATAAACTTGATTAAATTTTGGATGGGTTACACAGTTAGTGGGTGAAGGGAATACAAGAGATACAATGTGTTTGGATTTTAGCAAAATATTTGATCCCATGTCCTGTGAAAACATCATCGGAGAAATTAGTCCAAACTGGCTTGGAAAAGAAGTATTAACATGTGGGCTGCAAACTGGCTAGAAGAACGGAAACAAAGGGTAATGATAAACAACAATGAATCAAATGGGAAGGACTTTGTTTTTTCTTTCCTGAGGTGTTAAAATGATCGGTGTTAGTACTGGTGTTATTAAACTGCATTCATCATGTGATCAAGGATGAATGAATGATCTGTGCATGAATGAAAGTTGCAGGTGATAATAAATTAGGAAGAGATATAAACACAAGCAAGGAATTAAAAAAAAAAAAAGACAGCAGTATTAGGGAGTTTCTGCTGGAGCCTAGAAAATGAAGGGGTCGGAGAAGAATCGCGTGAGGATCTGGACTAGGGCAGTGATGCTGAGGAGGATAACAGCCTGGAAGTCGTGAGTTAAAAACAGACCTGATCCCAGGGACGCTCACTGTTCAGGCTGCAAACCAGTGAAACCCCTAAGCAGGTGTTTAACTTCAGACTGAGTCACTGAGAGTGAAACTACGCCAGCTAAAAGCTTTGCTGAATTGAGACCAGGCTGCTCAGCACCTTGCAGATTGAGCCCTTCGCCCCCATTTTCCCCACGGGGTGCATCTTTCATCTGCTCAATACACATTTAGGCTGTGGGCTGCATGGGCTTGGAAAAAAATATCTCTTAAGGACCAGCTGTGGATTCTGCTCACACAAAAGGATTTTGGAAGTCCAAGTTCAGCTCAGCCTCAAGCAGAAAGAAGACTGAAAATTCCATGCTTCTTCGCGGACAAAAATTTCGTCAGCGATGAGAAATTCCTTCAGAACAGTCCAGGGAATTTTGGTTTGTGCTCGTATTTTTTTTTTTGACAGCAAGATCACACAAACTCAATATAAAGTCTCATTGAAAGAGTTGTTTCAATGTGAAAAATGACACTATTTTATTAAAAAAACCAAACAACCTCCCCCCCAAAAACCCAACCAAAAAAATCCCAAAAGCATTAGACTGAGCCTTTTCATGAGTTTTCCTTTACACAATGTCAGAGACACTGAAAACAGTTTACAAAAGAACTCAACATTTTACAGGATTAGCATTTTCTAATGAAAATTGTCTGATCTGTCCTTCTCCCCTTGCATTCTCTTAGTACTTATTTATTTTTGTCAAAACAAATACTGTAATGATATTACTGATTGTCTGCATGCCTTGTACAAGAAATTCTAATTTTTTATTCTCACCAGCGATTCACAAGCTATCCAGTGCAGACTGTTCCTACTGCTTTCCAGTCCCCAGGACTGGTAAACAGCCTTTCCCTTCCCACCTCATCAGAAATTTCACCTCCAGCTCCCCTTGGTCCTGAGAACTCTATAAAGTTTGTCACCTTTTTTAAAAACTTTTCTGCTGGGTCAACCCTTTGTGGCAAAAAACCCCACACAAAACAAAGCCAAACAACAAAACAAACCAGAAAACAGCATAGATCTTTCTCCACAAAGTAACAGCATCTAGAGTGTTTTATTAGGTCTCATGGCTTTTTCTTATGGCCCCAAGTATGCAAATGAAGCCATAGATTATGGAAGAATTCTCACCTTCACAGAAGAAAAAAAAAAAAAAAGAAAAAAAAGAGCTTGAAAGTAAGGTTTCAGTGTTCAGACTTAAAAGGGATGAAATACACCATTGCTTTTAAGCTCATGCATGTTAGGGGATCCGTGCTCATGGTATGCTAAGGTTTATGCTGGCAACGTAGCAACTATCACACCAGGATGCCATCCAACAACTTGCTACATTACTATTTTACCTCCTTATCAGAAGGCTTCATCTCATCATCTGCTGTCGCAAAGTTCCCACCATATCTCTGCCCCAAACTTCAGCTTGGGCTGTGCCACCACTCAAAGAAATCTTCATCATTCAGAAGAGAAAGTGGACAGGAAAGTGTCTGACAACTTAGAAGCTCTTTTTCCTCCACACCCAGGCGGTTTTGACTTGATAGTGACTCAAACTGTCACCAGAGGACTTCTGGGTAGAAATCTTATGCAAATGAAGCTCTATCACTTGCTATCCCTCCCCTTAATCACCAACAGGTGGGAGCAGAGAGCTCCCTCATCAAAGCCCCTGGCAGTCCAGCGGTGCCTCCCAACTTTCCCCTGCCTCCTGCCCTCCTCGAAGAGAGGTCTCTTCCATCCCCCTAAGGAGCTACTGCGAGGCTCACAACCTCATCCATACCCCACTTAAGGCTGTGATCTGTAACTGGGAAGTGACTACGGCAGCACATAAGGAAAAAGTTTTGTCAAAAATGTTGCACAATTAAACACCTCAGAAATGGCTGAAACTAAGCGGGCTGGTGCCTACCAACAGAAGGCACATAGGCTCACAAGAGAATTCAAGGGATGCATCAGGTATGCACCTTTCCTTGTGCAAGGTTAAATTCCACCTGCCCTTCCAATTTTTTTTCCTTCACTTTTCCCCAGTGAAGATGAAGTTTTAGAAACTTGGAAAAAGGAGATTTTATCTAAATGGGAAAACTCCCAGAGGGAGAGAATTATGCCTGTGATTGGAGTCCAGAGGTGTTAGCAACACCTCCATGGGAGCTGGAAAGAAGATTGAACTGCTCTTTGTTTGCACCAGCTGATGAATACCATGCTTCCACAAAAACCGTGTTTTTTTCCTTTCCTGGTCAATCACAGATTGAAGGAAGGTGAAGGTCACCATGCAGCGCTCCTCAGAACACTGACACCTTTGGCATCCCTGGCTAGTGGTCATGCTGACGTCCTCTGAACAGAAGCAGTCTGCTGACTGACAGAGCCTTTGGAAGCTGCTCGATGAAGAACTGATTTTTAGGATCAACAAGGAAGTAAAACTCCCCGTTAGTGCAGGAGCTGAACATCCCAGCAAAGTCCTTGATCCCTCCCACTCTTCCATCCCATGGCTTTGCTTTAGGCTTTTCCTGCAGCATTTTCTTATGGACTGCTGAAAAACCTTCTGATCCCTTCTGTGGGGTCGCTGGGAATAAATGGTTGATGAAACCTTTTTGCTCAGAACCTTTGTTCAGTGGCCTGTGATTTGCAGAAAACTTGCCTGGGTGATGGAGGTGAGCCCTTCCAATCCCATGCTACTTTTTACAGCAAAATATTTATTCCTCTTGTTTACAAAGTACTGTAATTACTGTACCATTAATAAGGTTTTATAGATTCTATAATTCCTTGGTGCAAAATATTAAGCATGTAATATATCACTGTGCAAGCAATCCCCCCAACACATTTTGTTTTCTTTAAGCCTTTAGCTAAAAGCATTTTATAACATTTGGATTGTCACCGATACTGTGTTCCTTCACCTCAGCTCCTTGGTTTGCTCAGGTTACTGCCAGATTTCTTAATTCCCCCTCATGCCAACTGAGATGATGCAGTTTCTCTGGGCCAGTACCATGCTGCAGCCTGTCAAAATGTGATGGAAGATGGCCCTGAATCCTTCCTTGACTTAGACTGCAGCTGTCATTTTCTATCAGTGCCCGCTGTTGTAGCTTAGCCCCTGCTGGCACAGCACCCTATGCCGAGTTTAAGCTGTGCTTTTTGCTGCAGGTCTCCACTTTTCACACAACTGACACTTCTAAATCTCCCCCTCTTCCCCTGAAAAAAACTTTCTCTCGCTCCTCTGACTTTTCTTCTCCGTTCCTGTGCCTTCTGTGCCCAAGGTCCCCCACAGTTCTCTCCCCTCACTCACATTGCCACGTTCATGCTTTCACCACAGTATTAAGCCGTCATCAGCAGGAGTAGAGGATAAAAGGATTCAGAGGAACCTCTTCCCAGGCTCTCAGTATCTGACGAGGACTATTTGCAATAGGGTAGGGCTAGCAGCAACATCTCCCCACTATGAGACCCTGCTCTTAGGATGACGCTTCATTTACAGTGGCGTTTTACTGTCCCAAGCGGTAACCACAGCGAGGCCCCCCATTATGGTACCGGCCACACATGCAGCAGTACAATGAGAGGCAGCAGGTGGGTCTCAACTGAAGGGCAGGGAGCCCAGAGAAGAAATTAGATGGTACCATCCAGCATGCTGAGTGGCAATCACAGAACACCAGACACATTGCCACTGCCAAGTTTCTGCAGGCGCGGAGCAAGAGAAGAGTAGCATGGAAAGGTCTGTGGGACGGTGAAGAGGCTCTGCGATGTTTTATAAGGAGAACTTTCCCCAGGTAAAGACCAGTAGAGGAGAAAGTGCACATTTGTTGGAAAGTGACAAAAGTGAACTAGCTGGATCCCATACTCGGCCTACTCCTTTACACTTCTTTTCCTCATCCCTTTCAGTTACATGTCCTGATCTCACCAATAAGATGAAAACAGGGAATAACTTTTCCAGAGCAGAAGCTGGCACTCTGGCTTTGTGTCGGTCTATGTGAGAGCTAATTCAGCCAGAGTATTGCCTTTTTTCAGTTGACCACAAGATAAACGTCTCTCAAGTTTGACTCTCCTCCACAAGGCACATAGACCTGCACCAAGAGACCAATGTGCCTTGGCAGACTGACATCTGCCCAAGGCTGGCTTCACTGTCTTAAGCTGTTAAAATCATGTCATATTTTCTCTCTTCCCTTCTATCTGCTGTAAGCATGTTGTATGACAGGTGCGTGCCATGGAAGCCTTCGCATATTTCTCCTCGCAACTCTCTTGTTGCCGTGGAAGTGGACCACAGGTCTAAAACAAGCAGGTTACCCTAAGAGAAGGTGGAGATGAACCTAGGTCTCTTTGCTGGCACACGGACATGTGTCCCTGGGTGTCTGATTCTGCACAAACACAAATCCATGGCACAACTTTTTCCTCAGCAACCTTGTGTAAGACAAGAGACAGAAGCAGCAAAGCAGGAAAACAATGGGACACAATGGGACCACCAGTTCAGACCAAGCACCTGCCTAGCCCTGTGTCTTGTCTCCAGCTATGCCCAGCTTTCTTTTATTGCTTTCTTTTTCTGTCCCAGTATCAGGCCTGGGTTTGGTGCTTCCCCCTGCCTCCCACCATGCTCACACCAGAGCCCACCACTGGCAGTGTCCCAAGCAGCTGTGACACGGGGCTGTCTCAGGGAGGCTGAGCAGAGCTGGGCATAACCCTTCTACTCTCCCTTGTCCATCTGTCTGCATATCCCTCCCCCCGTCCTGCGCCCACACTGCTCTCTCCAGCACACACAAATGTCCGTGCTGGCAAAGCCCCTTGGCAGAGGGGGCAAAGGGTGGCCAGCTCTCTGCCAAAGCTGTACATCCTGGTCTTCTCCTTTCCTCCTCCAAAAGGCCTCCTGCACTTTGCTTGGGGTGAGCTGGCCAGAGAACTCCCTGTGGTGCCTCCTCCCATGGCACCAGGATCTGTTTCTGTCCTTGTGCCTGCTTGTGCAAGAGTGGACGGTGGAAGGTGCCAGCTAAATGGGTCAGTCACTGCTGGCTTTTTTTCATACATGTGGAAGAACCACATCAAGAATGGAAAAAAAGTTAAGGAAGCAGGAAAAACAAACAAATAAAGCTGACGTCCCCAGGGTCCACAGAAAAAATGCAAAGCTGTAAGGAAACGTGAGAGAGATGCAAGAATGGGACAAGTGTACATGATACTTCCCCACGTACACTCTCATTTCCATCTCGCTCAGGAAACAATGGCAGTCAGTGTGCCTGGCTGGGCCCACCATCCTCTGTCTGCCGAACAGCTGGCAAAATGTACTGAATCAAACCTCAGAGCATGCCTGAGATGGACATACGTCAAGATAACTATATCTGCTTTCCTTGCAGACAGAAGGAAGTTATGAGATTTGCATGTGCCTGAGCTGGAACTACCCAGGCTGGAACCCTGATCCTCTCTTAAGCTCTGACCACTAAAAACAGGGGCTCCCCTTAGAAGGCAACGTTCAAGTTAAACAGCAGATAGAAATGTAAGCATTAAGCTGTGAGATAGCATTTCCCTTTCTGTCACATGAAAGATGAGTTCATTATAGAACATCCTCTCTCAAGCCTGTAGGGAAAAGCTTGGAGGCTCACAGATAAAACAGATTGAGTTATGTCTTCCTTCGCTTTAAGTGAGTACAAGTACAAGGATTTTTATTGTCCGCAATGTTAGCAACATTGCATCGTCCAAAAGACCTTGTTCATTTATCAGCTTTCTTAAAAATCTTTTGTTCACAAGCCTGCTTGTGTGTGAACACAGAAAAAATTCAGCTCTATCTAGTATCAGCCCGCAGCTGTTCAGTGACAGAAGGACTCAAAAGCTACGGATATGAACATGGGAAAATCCACCCAAAGCAGAAGGAAGGCACAGTAAGCAACAGCTGCATGACAAGAATATGCTGTTTCTGTAGCATGAGGAAAAAAAAGAAGCTACAGTTACAGTAAGCATCCGAAAGTTGTCAGCAAACATTATAATTGTGATTCGGTTCAGAAGAGAAGAAAAATTATTACTCCTCCTAAATTTCTCTAGGTATCTGATGCTCTTCTGGACATACGTTCTGATTCCCAGCAGGTTTTGGAAACTCCAAGCCAGAAGCTGGGTCCTTTCAACCATCTTCTAAACACTGGAGTCAGCAGATTTCAATCTGTCCCTGACTTTCACAGAAAGAAGGACAAAACCAGGGAAAAAAAAAACCAAAACACCCAGTTCCCCCAAACCTGGTAAATCCTTTCAAAACCCTGCTCATAATACTCTAACTATTGATAATATGGCTATGTTTGAGTCATAGCATGTTGGACTCATGCTTTTTATGCTTCCTTAAACCAGAGCCCAGGCACAGCAGAGTTGTAAGCGTGTTCTCAAGGTACGGGTCCTCCCTCGAGTACTTCTCCCTGAGACTCCACAGCCAGAACCAGAGAC
Source organism: Chionis minor (assembly GCA_013398295.1). Taxonomy (NCBI): domain Eukaryota; kingdom Metazoa; phylum Chordata; class Aves; order Charadriiformes; family Chionidae; genus Chionis; species Chionis minor. Next base: position 1,716,428 of record VZSF01010994.1, read on the forward strand.
TAACACTGACTTTCCTAGCTCTCCTGGAGTTTCAGCTTATATTTCTGCATGTACGCCACCCTTGTAGGCCCTCTACTTTGTCATTTACTACCTCAGGGATAAACAACTATTAAACTACACAGTAGATCGACTGTGTAAGGTTCATAAAAATGATCACTCTCTACTTGAGATGTGGAAGAAGACAGAACATACAACTAAGTAATGCAATAGAAGAGCCCATCTGCATTCACTGTGTCTGGTTCTTCACCATCCTTTATCAGACCCTTTCCAGGTCCTCTCAGGAGGACCTTCTTTCACTCCTGCATGAGGTCTCTCCACATGAAATTGAAGTCTTTCCTCTGCAGCTCCCGTTCTCAGGTACTGTCCCATTTTAAAGGACCTTTCTTTTGCAGAAGTATGTTTGTCTCTTCCTTTTTTTCCTTTCCAAGCTTTCTTTGCATATGGCTTTTTAGCCCTGCTTCTAAGGAAATGACTTTCCTTCAATCCCAGCCTGCTCCAGAGAATGCTGGGTAGTCAGACCTTCTCCAGGGTGGAGCAATTCTTTAATAGTCTGAAGCTAACAAGCCCATTCAGGTGCCAAAAGTCTCTAATGATCCATCCATTCATAGCCAGAGAAACCAGCTCCACTCCCTTGTTTCCTAGTTCGATGTTTTGAGATAATGGCACAGCAAAAGACAGCCCTAGAACATAAGGCTGGAAACCATCTCTAAAATTAAACTGGAATTCTATACTGTGCATAGGTCCTTCAAAAATACTACCTATGCCGTCCACTCTTATGAGAGATATGTTTCTGTTCGGGTACTGCTCTAACATCAGAAAGGCAGTACTACTCCCAGAAGTGCTGTGAAGCTCCTGTAGGGTCTTGCTTTACGCCACAGAGCCTCAGCTTCCCATTTGTAAAATAGAAATGATGCTTTCCTAGCCTGTGGGTCATTGGGAAGTGTCTGTTCTGAGGATGGTGACTGCTACCAATGAGCCGTATATATAAAAATGGGAAAACCAAGAAAGAAACAGTTCATGTCTGGGCATCAGAACAGCAACTACTCAGGCAATAGGTCCCCTAGCCCAATGTCCTGACTCTGCCAGCAGAGAGAACCTAGGGGAGATGAGCAGCTAGCAACATTGCCCCAGGAACCCCCTGTTCAAAGTGGCTATTGCCCTGTCAAGGAGAGGTGAAAGCCCGGGTGACACTTTCAGCATACAGTGAAATGAGACAGCGGTACAACAGAGTTTTGCTGCAGGTACAGATTTGCAACATCAGGGGTGAAGAGAGAGCATAACTCACAACCAAGAATGGAGCCAAGGGAGGAGACAGTGGCGGAGACCTAGAGGTTCCAAGGAAGGAGAGTAATGTGGAACATGCGCTAGTGATTTTCTTAGTTAATAAGGCAGCTTAGTTCCATTTACCAATAAGACCCACATCAACAGATCCTGCACACTACGTCCTGAGCTATGTATATGGAGTTATGCCAAAGGACAGCAAGCACGTATCACTGCTTCTTGGTATTTTTCAGGAAATACTCAGGAAACTTCAATGCGATGGCCAAACGTTGCAGCCAGGCAAACTCTGACCAGGCACAAGGGGAAGGTTCTTCTTCCCTGAGAGTGGTGCAGCCACTGAGCCAGATTACCCAGAGGGACTGTGGGATCTCCATCCTTGGATATTTCGGCTGGACAAGGCTCTGAGCAACCCAATCTAGCTTGCAAGGTGGCCCTGCTGTGAGGAGTGGATTGCGCTAGGTGACTTCCAACCTAACTCCTTCATAGCTCATAGCAATGTCTTTCTCAAACTTGTGTGTATTTACATCCAGTAAGCCAGTGGAAGGGCAGCATCACCCTTTAGGGAGCATCAAGTCATGGATCGGAAATTGTATATGCCCATGAACACCAACTTCAGAATCAGGGAAAACAGCAATGAGGCAAGAAGATTTCCTAGTCAAGAGCAAAACAAAATACTGTAGAAGCAAGGTAGCAGAGCTGCAGAGAGGAGAGAAGGACATTTCTTCTGACAGCCCCGGGGAGAGGTAGCCCTTGAGAAATCACTCATCATCACCCAGCTGCTGCCAAAGTGTTTTGCCCCCGTGGGGTGATGGAGGAGCTTTGGGAGCTCTCCAGGGGCAGCAGCAGCAGTGGATTTCAGAGAGACCTGTGAGAATCTCATTCCACTTCAACAGAAGGGCATCTATCCTTTCAGCTGCCTTCCTGTCTCGGTCCCTGCCCAAGCGACCTTCTTACCCAAATCGGGAGTTTTGCCCAGACCAAACAGGAGCTTCTACACTTTGGGTGTAACTCGGACAAAGCAGACGTGACTTTCACCATGATTAGACAGACACCCCAGTCAGCCAAAAATCTACCTGCATGAACGTGCTGGGAGCTGAGACCTGAAATGGCTGGGGGTAGAGCTCGAAATAACGAAGTTCATCACCTGGTTGCGCAAAGGGACAGGACCAGTCCCTGAGGTCTTTTTTCCCCACTACTCACAAAAATGCCCCCCAAAACCTCAGCAAGTACAGCAGTGCTGAGCCCGAGGACCTGCGGTACCAAGGGATGCTAAGGAGCGCACGGCTGAGAGGGGTTTCACACCACTCACTCCTCAAGAAACCCACATCTTCAGAAGCCCTGTGGCACCTGGCAAGCGACTGAAGTCGCTGGCTGTAATTGCCACTGTGGAAAGGGGCACGGAGTTCTGAAGTGCTTTCGTGCCATGACTAACTTTAAAATGCTTCATTTGTAGCATGTTGGTGCTGAGACACTCCATCATGGGAACAAAATACTGCATTCCCAAAAGAGAAGGAGAGAAAAAAGAAGTAAATGATAGTACTGCATTCAGGTGGTCATTAATACTACATGCAATGTAGTATTTTCAGCTACTAATGTTTTAAAAGTAATTATTTTTCCCAGGTGTCGGTGTAATTGACACAGAGCAGAGTAGTAAAATATCCGAACTATTTATTTGTGGGAATAGCTTTTAATTCAGCAGTTTTGGAAGAGGAAATAAACGAGTAACATTGTTTGCTTCAGTAGAGGGCATTTATTTACGCTGTTTTATTTTGGTTTACTCTTGTTTTGGTTTTTATGTGCTTGTCTGCTTGTCAAGCAATAAAACTTTCTTCGTTCCATTTGTTTGTTTGATGACATTAAGAAGACCAAATTCAACAGAGCTAGAGAGTATTTCATAGTTCCTAGAATGTAAAGGGGACATCCAGAATACTGTATCAGTGGTTCTTTAAGACAGAATACCCGTGAAACTAATACTTTTTTAAGGATAGTCTTTGATGCTTTTACAGACGAAATAAGCCAATTGCTGAAGAAAAACAGCTTTTCTTCCCTTTTAAAATCCACCTATTTTCACAACTCAGCTGTGCTTTATACATCTGCACAAAATGAAAAAGTTCAACTTATCCCATAACAAGTTGCCACTTAACACAGTCATTCACATGGCTTCCAAAGCAAAATCTCATACTGATGTAGCTCCGTATAAAATATCTCGCTATTTGCCAGACAATATATGCCTCATATGTTTCAGCAAACTATTTAGCATGGGAACCCATTTCACAATAATTCTCTTACTGAAGATTAACAGAATCATTACACTCACCTTTCAAATTCAGCTGCTTCTGGGAATAAACATAATGATTATTTAGCAGCCCACAGCAATGTTAAGACAACCAAGGCACGCAGTATCCGTTTCCAAGTCTCCATAAAAGGAGCAATTTGCTCTGAAGGTCTTCCTCTCCCCTTCCCTGTTTGTATAGACCCAGACATGCTACACACGTATATTAAGTGTAAAATATTTGCCTCAGTGTAGACAGAAAGAAAACAAATGGAACTGAAGCTCCACATGTGTTTTTTAAGAGCAAACCCACAGGTATTGGATCACAACTAAGAGACCACAGAGAAAACTACTTTTGAAGGAAGGTGTGTGACAGCAAGATGCTTCAAAACTTGGAGATCAGCTGAAGGTTTGGGGACAGAGTGTCTTTCATTAATCTCTCCTAACAGTCTGTAAAGAAAAAAGATTGTGCATTTAATGTCGAAGACATCTTTGAACTAAGGACCGATACAGAGAGCAGGGAAATCACACAGCAGAATGCAAGAGGTTAGCAGCAAAGTCAATTTAAGCAGAAAAGGGAGCTGATTCATAAGCAGAGGGGAAAAAAGGATTCTGTCACCTTCAGATCCTATCATACTATTAATGAGGAAAGAGATATCAATGGTTCATACCTGTAATTTGTCAGTACTGTTCTTGTTCTGTCAAACATCTTCTCCAAAAACCAACTTTTTCCCCCATGCTGCTTAGCAAAAAATGACTGCATTTATATATAGTTCTGCATTCCAGGGGCCCGATCCTGCAAAAATTGTCAAGACTTCTCCCTTTCGATTGACTTCCTGGCGTGTGGGAGGCACCTGTTGCATGTTCCTGCTCCCTGTAAACGAACAGCAGGCTTATCGCCCAGCTTGCCAAGGAGAGGATCAAGTCGGCAGCACCCGCTGCAAAGTACGTGGCACCTCTGCGAGATAAGGCTGTGGCACCAGGAGAGTTAAGCTACACAAAAACTTCCCTGTCTCCCATATAGCGAGAAAAATCCCAATCCTAGACTTTCAGCTCCAGCAGAAATTTCTCGTCAGTTTCAACTCCTTTGCTGCCGGAAAAACTGCAAGATCTCACCCTAATTCTGCATGTGCCTTTGCTGCCGTGAGTTATAGGTTCTATATAGATTCACAGATACAATAGTTTTAAGGCCAGAATGCATCACAGGGATTATGTATCTCAGTTTTTTGGGTGTAAGGCTGGTCACAGAACCCCACACTGTAACTCCTCCTTCAACTCTGCAACTGTGATATGTGGTAGAATACACTTTTTAGGCTTTAACCCCACCTAACCTTAAAGACACAGCCCTAAATGAAATATTGAGGGATTAAACTTGTAGTTGAAAAGTTTGCTTTGTTGTCAGCCTAAATGTACTGCTAACACCTCTACCATCCTAAATCTGCCTGAATTTCTCTAGATTTCCCTAGTTTATGCTCCTGACAAACCTGGGAGTGTCTTTGGGCTAACTGGGATAAATTTACGAAGTCTTCCAGCCTAAAACACGAGTCTCAGCTACGTAATCATTCTTGTAGCTCTTTTTTGAGTCCCTTCCCATCTCACCTAACGAAGAAATCTATGAGTGGAGTTGTGCACTCCTTGCACTGGGCATTGCACAAATGGTTTCTCATTACTGGTCTGAAGAAGTTAAAGCTGAGGAATGATAAAGAAGAAACTTTGTATAAACCAGAAAGGAGTAAAATAATTAAAAATATGTTAAGCAATCACACAGAATTCATTACTTAATGCTGTAACTGTTGTGCCTGCATAAAATCACCCTCTAAAGTCAAGTAGAGTTTTATTACAGGATATATTTCACCTGCTCAGTAATTATGTTGTTTAATGTGGCTGTTAATGATAAAGCTGATACTACAGAGGTATTTAGAGTTGAAAATAGTCTGTAAAACTAAAAATAACACCTTGAAAATAGAAGGACAACGCGCAGTAGTTCCTCTGGTATTCAAATCCTTTTTTTTTTTTAGTCTTTAATCAGAAACCAGAGGAAAGAAAAGATATTTTTTATCATGTTGTTCCTCTTGAATGCACAGCATGGAATTATGGAATTTACCTTTGAACAGCTAAAAATCAGATGTTAAAAAAAAAAAGCAAAACAAACTAACAAGCAACAACCAAACAAAAAACCACCAAGATAGACTGCTACCAGGGATGGAGGCTGGAATAATTTTATTTCAAATCTATTACACATTTTATTATTCACGGTGTTTGTTTGCTTTTGGGGCTGTCCTCAGCTTGGACAGTGGAAACACGTTCATCTGTTTCTTTTTTGGCTCCCAATCGGTTTCACTTTCAGATTCTCACGTTTCACACTCCAGTCTTCAGGTTTCAAGCACTTGCAAGGGAATACTTATTTCACTTAAACAAACAAAAAAACCTGCGGCCACCGGGCGCATGCACGCGTCTCTGGGTCTGCGGTTCGGATGCGAACCGTCATCCCATACTGTCCCCCGGAGCATCTTCCAGCTGGTTCTCTGGGGTTTGCGAGGAAAAGAGGGGAAATAAATAGGAGCGATGACGAATTAAGGATCTATTTCAAAAAAATAAAAATAAAAATAATAATAATAAAAAACCCAACAAAAACCCCAGCCGAACAGTCACGGCGTTTTGCAGCGCTCTGGGACGAACACCAATAAAATGNAGGGCGCAGCGCTGCGCCGGGGTTGCGCCCGCTTGGGGATGCGCGCACCGCCGCCCCCGGAGGAAAAAAGCACGCGCGGACGGGGTTTGATTTAATCATTTATGCTTTTAACGGGCAAAGCAGCTCATCAAAAGAAGGGGAGTGAGGGCGAAACTTTTTTTTTTTTTTTTTTTTTTTTTCGGGGGGGGG